>OMNZ01079156.1:30989-41345 GCA_900303255.1 Lesueurigobius sanzi
CAGTTTGAAGTGACCCAAATCCGATCTTTTTGCCCCTATGCGACCTGTATCAGATCTTTTTATAACAGTCTGAACGACACAGATCCAATGTTTTCAAATGCGATCCAGGCCACTTGGATATGTGGTCCTAAATCCGATACATATCTGATTTTTTGACATGCGACTTCGGTCTGAACGGCCAGGTCACATTCATCCGACCTACACGCCATTAAAACTACAGAAATGCCATTCATTCTCTGTTAGTAGATGAGAGCGGGAGGGAAACTACACGTGCTTTTGTTTTGATGAAGTTAGCGACGCTCACCTCATTAAAGCAGGTCTCCACAGCGGCATGTTTCCAGACATCACTGAAACTGCTCCAAAAAAGGCAAAAGTCCAAAACTACTGTCTCTCTTCTTCTTAAAATGAAGTTATAAAGGTGTTTGCTCCGTTGTCTTCTCACAAGTTTAGCATCCATATCTGCGTGATGCGCACCCTTTTTCTTCTCGGTGCAGTACTTCCCAAACAAGTGCCGCTACTGCCCTCTACTGCGCATGCGCGCCACATACAAGCCATATCCCGTTCGAACAGAACAAACAGTAGGTCACATACAGGTCGCATTGAAATGGCAATATGAACGACCACAGAAAAAAAACATATTTTTCCAAAAAATCCAAATTGAGCATCAAGACCTGCAGTGTGAACGTAGCCATATTGTGCACCTTGAAACAAACATAATTTTTTTCAGAGAGTCCTGTATTTCAGCTGAAGTGAGTTTTTCTTTGCTCCTGAACAGTTTTCCTGGCAGTTGTTGAAGGTCATGTAAACGTTAGATCAGGGACATTTGAATAGTTTCTGTTTCATTATGATTTCAAAAGAGAAAACTCAGTTCTTTAGCAATAAATGGCTTTGCACAACCACTAACCATGAGTGAAATAAAGGTTTATGTTATTATTGATTCAAACGCCTTTTCGCTTTATTCAAAAGAACACCAGTTCAACTGCACAAGTGCTCACAACAATTCTTGCTGGACAAAGCTTGTGTAATTATTTATACATTTTTAACCCGTCACACTTTATGTTTAGATGCACAGTATTATATCCACAAATGTCTGAGTTTAGAATATGGGAGCCCTATATGTAAGTTGCCCCCCTATCCGCACTTTTAAGAAAAGGAGTTCTTCCACCTCTGATTATTCATTAATTTCTTGAAGACTTTTAAGAAAAAGTGCACTGTCATTTTGCTGCTGCTTCTACACTGGGTTCTGACAACTCTGAAAGGCCACTCTCTTCTGTCAGTCTGTATCATATCCCAGTTTCACATCGATTTTAATTTTTCAGAGAGACCTGTCCCCATATGCCTGCAGTAGAACTTATGCAGACGGAGGTGATCAGAGGAGTTTGGCTGTTCTCTGTTGTGTCAGTCAGCTCAAACGGCTGTAATGGATCTGTCGGGGCTTTTAGCAGAGTGATGCTTCAACAACATCTCCCCTCTGTGAGACTCAGCCTATCCAATTCACAACGAGATCCCGCCAGAGCCGCAGTGCACGCCGCTCTCCTCAGCCTTCTCAGTAATTGATGTTTGTCAGAGGCAAAGGGTGGTCCATGTCAACTCCAGAGCTCCAGGGAGATGGAGGCAGGCAGAAGACTGTCAGCCCAAGACACATCCGACTTTCTGCCTGGAAGAACTCGCACGGAAAGGGCCATCTGTGACAGAATACTGTACTCTACATTTTCTGGATTTGAAGAAGAGACACAGAGAGTCAAAGGGAGTGTACAAATAGAACTGCATTTTTGTTGTACAATTGTATTACAACAAATAAAGCACTTCACCTTTTGTTTTGTAGTTTGAGTGTAATAAGTATGTCTAATGCAGGGGTCAAATGTGGTCTGCAGACTAGATTTGGTTGGCCCTCAGGCTTTTTGTAGACTTGCAGACTTTTTGCAGGCACATATCACCAGAGATGCTCTATTATTACCTCAATATCATACTTTTTCTTGTTTTTTGTTTTATTTTACAACACTGAAAAAAGGAAGAACAAAACCAAAAAGGGGACACATAGCACCACAACACATCAGAGTTACATAAAAACAGAACAGTCACTCGATAAGAAGAGGCTGCGAAGTGAAGTCCTTCTTAATTACATCAAGGGCCATTAACAAAGTTATCTCAGAGGCGACAGTGGCACAGATGGTAGAGCGGGTCGTCTCATGATCGGAAGGTCGGGGTTTCGAATCCCGGCTCCTGCAGCTGCAGACTGTCGTGTCCTTGGGCAAGACAAGACACTTCACCCAATGCCTATGTGTGAGCGGTTGGTGGTGGTCGGAGGGACCGTTGGCGCAGATGTGAGCAGCCTCGCTTCTGTCAGTCTACCCCAGAGGAAACTGGCTACAAAATGTAGCTTACCACCATCAGCATGGAGTGAATGAGCCCCCCTCCCTTTCATGTGTGAAGTGCTTTGGGTGTGACTGTGTCAAATGAAAAGCGCTATACAAATAAATGAAGAGGGCTAATGTTAGCAGGAAGTTAGCATGTTCAGACTTCAATAGGTGAAAAACGAAGCAATGTTGAAACATAGGGAGCTGCAAAATGACTTAGTTATATGGGCAAATGACTACAACCTTGGATTTTATCAAATGAATTCACTGCTAAACAGTTTATATTGAAGTCTGAACATGCTAACTTCCTGCTAACTTTAACCCACTTCAAAACATTAACTGTCCTCTCTGTGAATCTTCTACAGAAAAAAATCTCTTCATTTGCTTATGTTTTATATTAGACAAATATATAAAACACATAACATTATTTTTCAGCATGGGTATGGGTATTGGTATCGGATGAAAAAATGCTGGATCGGTGCATCACTCAGCTGGTGGTATCTGTGCACACAGAAGCAGGAGATGATGGTTGTATAAGTTTGGATTCTGGGCTGATGTTGGTAATATTTTGTGATAAAATTCTGCTGTGAGTTAACAATGGCCTCTTGGACAGTACATGCATAATGATCACCTCAAGAATCACAGGTTGTGGGACTTGGAACACAAGAGAGTGTATAGATCCTAGAGCTAAGACTGTTCTGATGTTGTGGTTTTTATAAATATTCAATTATTAAAACACTTACTGTATTACCTAATTCAATAGCTGTTAACTTGCATAAATAAAAACAGGACAGATTCAATAATTGGGAGTTCATGTGGATGTACAGTATGTATTTGTGAAAGTCATTTAAGATCAAATATCTATTATGCCATTTACTGACATGTTTCTTTTTCTTTATTTTAGGTAAGTTCCTGTTTCTTCTTCTTCAAACTCTGACTTCGCATCTGGAGTGGACACAGAATGAGCTCTGGAGATATAAACTGCCTCATCTGTATCAGCACTGGGTAACAATATGGCCGCTCTTTGTTCTCTGCCATTGTTGGAGACTAGATTCCCACTTGAAGTAGATGGTGCCGCTGTAGATGAGAGACTGGCTTGTGCTTTGTGTGGAACAGACAGATGCTTTTGTAAACGGAAAAAAACAACCCTGGAATATAGATAAGCTGGCAAATGAGGAAGATCGGTTTTCAATAGAAATACTGCTGATTTAAAGCCCCTGTGCCTGATGATAAGTTTCCTGGTCGTGGAATAGAATTGGTTTTGTCCAGAAACGATGAACCTACAAACACTCTGATCCGCTTCGATCACTTCATTACTGTTCACAACTATTACTAGTTTTCCATCTTAATGTTTTTTCTTTAGCTAAGCTAATCTTTGCACATTGTCTCGGTCTGTCCCTGTTCTGCTAGCTGACATGCTATCCCCACGTCAGCGCTGCTGGGATCCAGTCATCAATTTGAATAATTACAGGCATAGAGTGTATAATAATTCTACAGTCTATGGTCACAGGCAAACACCATTTTATTCAAACACCTACATTCCCTTGATTGGTTGAAGTGATGAGGTTTAATGAAGTGAATATTCGATTAGAAATGTGTAAATTCTAGCTACCTGAAATATACTGTAGGCCTATCTGTCAATGATTGTTATCACACAAAATGAAGGCATGAACCATTTTGATGAGAAATCAGGGATATTTATGTTCAAAGATGAAGTTTCTTTTACAATAATAGCTCCTCTTTTATCAGTATTTAACTTATTTGTCTGTGTTATATTGCCAGAGTGTCAGGTCGCCCGGTATGTGAACGATCAGCGTATGCTCTAAATGCATTTATAAGATGCTGTGGATGTACCTGAGGCTGGTAGACAGCAGATCGTTCACCAGATCGTCCTTCTCCAGTCTATATAAGGATATCTTACAGCGATCAGTGCCATTTTCACATCGCATCGTGGGCCTTTCTTTGTCTCTATGTTTTCCATGTTACGATTTTAACTTTTGCGCGGCCATTGCTGTTCATTGTCAACATACGCATCCTTGTTCTTATTAATTTGTATACGCTTCGAAGCGTGAAAATGGAAATGGTTAAAAAAAACTTTGTGGGCACTATGTATTATTGTGACAGTGACCCTGAAAAGTGACTGAAAGCTAGTGATGGGCGGGTGAAACGGTGAAACACATCGGGGCTTCCCTTGCATATGCCTCTAATAAGGATCAGAGCTCCAATACAGCTTTATTCTGTTTGAACACTGACATCTTGTGGACAAAATGTGTTATAGCACTTTCTCATGAACATGACCAAGTGGCCAATATTCTGTTGTTGATGTTTGAATGGTCAGAACCATGCAGCTCCAGTGGGCGGGGCCTCAGTCACCTTCCTGCGCTGCTGCCCTGGCCTGCGTCGCCCTGACTATGTACAACAGTCAGATGACCAGAAATACCCAAACCATTAGATACTCTTTTTTTTTCCTTTCAATGTCTAGTAGTACTCTGTCTTCTCATCAAACCGTGAGCTGCTGTGGGACATGTGTGAAAGTTTCCTGGAGAGAATTCCAATCGCTGAAAGACATGACATTAATTTCTCGTAGCTAGTTTTTCCATCACTTGTAATTACTAAATTCTTTGGCTCCTTCCATCAGCGCACGATACCAGGGGAGGGGTCTTATCTGGCATTAGGGACGTAGTGGCTGTGTCACTGTCATGTCTCGTATTTGCGAATTACGCAGACTTGACAGACATGGTTTTATCTGCGTACTCAATTTTGAAAGTGGCTCTAATAGTATGACAAAACCAAGTGATCGGTATCAAGTGACACCCAGCCTTTTTCGGGCCATCAATAATGCAAAAACATGCAGCATTCATGCGCGATCACATTTTTTAAATGGATCTTCAAATGTATTATCTCAAACAATACATACTGGAGTCTATGAATATTCACCTTCAGCTCCTTCAGCTCCTTCAGGCAGCTGTCTTAAAAGATCAATATAATTTGATTGTAACTTCACAGAGAAATTGAAATGCTGCCCATAATTGATCAAACTACTTGTCAGGAAGTAGGTCGCTGGAGCTAAAATTTAAATTGGCTTTCACTGTGTAACCTTCAAGCTTTTAACCTCCCGCTCTGCAGGATTTGATTCAGTTAGATAAATTAAAAAGTATTTCTCTATTCATTCACTTTTCGGCCAGCATTTCAGGCCATAAACCTTCATCATTTGAATTAGTATTTTGTCTATGTTTATATCATCCTGAAATGCTGAAGTTTTTAGACAAAAGCTGAAGTCACACATATATTTATCAAGGCGAGCATTATGCATATTTGTCTGATTTTCTTTTTTAGGCTTTGTTCTCTGTGTCAGTTTCCTCCTGAGAGACAGAATCCTCCCAGACCAATCCATTTAGAACAACAAATGTAATCACTTGCAAATGAGGAAACACAGGATTATATAAGCTGCATGAGCAGAAGGTGGGTGGTAAATTTGCACATACATAAAAATGAGGCTTATGTGATGTTCCCTGCAGTCGTGCATCTGGGTGACAGTCTGTATTGTGCTCAAAGATCTTACGCAATCCACACTCGTTTAGCGGAGAGAAAGAATTCCTAACCACATGTCAGAAAGATGAATGGTACATGCACTGACCCCTGGGCACAGAGCAGCACTCAGCTACATCTCTCAGCGAGGAATAAGATACATCATTGTCTTACACATTAATATTTGATCATTTCTATAGGTGTGGATTCAGAGTAAGTAAAGTAATGCAGTTTCATTGCAAAGGCTTATATCAGGTATCTGGTAGTAGCTGGAGATTCTGACTATAAAAGTGTGGATGAACGGAACGCAAACTTCTGTACTTTGAAGAAGAAATGTGCGCAGATTACTCCTCCCCAGGCCACGCCCTCTGCACACCTCCATTTCCCCATAAAGGGGGCAATGCAAAGTGACTTGTGAATGAGATTTACCTAAAGATGAGGCGATAATGAGAGGGTTTTACCAGAGAGGGAGGGGCCACGCTACAGCAGCTGTGAAGAGAAGTCACTCATGTTTTGCTGATCTCACGTATTGCATCGTTGACTATTCCGCCAATAAGCATTTGGGAATATACACATAGCCTACTATGAGAAGAAGACTACTGAAACAAGAACCTTATTAAGACGGCTGACTGTCAATTTGTAGAATGAAGCAGCGGTTTGGTAAGACTCAGATTCAAACTACTTTTGTCCCACTGAGGAGGGAGCAGTAGAGCCACAGTGCGTAAAGACTGTGTCATCTCTGAGTCTGAACATTAGACCTGTGCTTTGGACCTGACCTCCGTTTAGCCTCAGCATTATGTCCAGGGATGAGTTTATAAAAAGAACAGGGTTGATGTGGATCACTCCTGCTTCAGTTTAAGTCTTAAGTCAGAGCCAGTGCCAGTGCGCACATGTGCACGGGTATGAGAGTGTACGAGCATGCACATCTATGCACGTTACTGATGAGCAGCTGTGCTTTTTTCTTTTTTTTTCACATTGAGTGCCGCACTGTTTTCAGAACTTAGCCATAGAGTGCCAGCAATGTAGATCATTTTTGATGATTGATGTTATAGCTACACATACTATGGCTCGTTTGAATGGTGAGACTAAGCCCTCAGTGGGTGGAAATGGTTTATTTCTACATGCCTCGGTTCCTGAGAAATCCCAAGCTAAACAGAGGCTGCTTTTCATCAAAATCACAGTTTTTTTTCCCTAGAAATGGAGATATCACCTGTTTTATGAAACATGCGCCGTCTGAGCCTGTTACGCTTCTGATACTTACATTTCCGGGTCAAAGGACTTGTGTAAGGTCACCTGAAGTGTAAGATTGGACACAATGCAGCAATAACAATCAAATGCCGCTTTGAGATAAAATGCCCAGATGAAATGTCCAGATCATTTTTTTTGGTCTGTCCAAATCGAATAGCCATATAAATAAAATAGCTTGGGAGCTCACCAGCCCTTTCCAACTAGCTTGCCAAAGGCTTTCTACATTTCTACATATGCTTGATTAGTCAAATTTTAGATGTATTTTTGATCTGAATATTGAACATAACATCTCCAAAGATTTACGTCAATATAGCAAAGAATAAAGCAGAAACTACAGTCATTTTTTTTTTATTGTTCTGAACTATCATCAAGTCCTATAGACCTACAGTAGTTACATGTGTTTCTTTAAAACAGAATCAATCCATTTCAATCAATTAATTGTTTGTATAGCCCAATATCACAAACAGTCTCCTCCATAGGACTTCACAGACATCGAAACAGTGAAGCAAACAGAATTCAGAAGTAGCTCACTGCCATTTTTGTTACGCAAAATTAGCTCACTGGGAAACAAAGATTGGAGACCCCTGGATTATCTGTTCTATCTCTAAAAAGCCTAACCATAGATGGATAGTGAGGTAGCACATAGGAAATTATAATCATTTTCCAGCAGCACACAACATCTTCCTCCTGAATCGTCCGCAAACATCAATCATTTCATCTTTCTGCTTTCAAGTGCTGTACATGTTTTGTGCTTCTTATTTGAAAAAACCAAGCACCTATAGCACTGCACCTTTTTTGTGTTGATCCAAAATCATCGGTCTCTTTCATCTCCACACCATCAATTTCATGCCAGCTTCTTTCCATTCGTCTCCGGGCTTCTCTTTGTAATTCCGCATCATAGAAATCGGAGTTAAGGATGAGTGGACGATTAGAATGGGACTGGTGAATGTGGGTGAGATCACAGAGATGTTCCTCCACATCCATCTACAACATGCATGGTCTGCAAAGCACTCTGGTAGAGAAATGTGGTGGTTAATGGAGAGGTTTTGTCAGAATACTACTTTGTATGAAAATCTCTAAGTTGTTAAGGTGAATAATGGAATGCTTTGGGCCTTCAAAACATCTATTTTCTATTTAGATGGTTATTTTATGTTGTTTTTTCAAGTCGAGCATCAGACTTTACCAAGATGTCACTACAACATCATCATGCTCCAGCCGTGTTTCCCGCATGTATCCATTCACAAATATTCACATGTTTGGTCCATGTGACGCACCAATAAGACTCCGTAATCCGTAATCCGACCCGTTTTTTTAATATTTCATTCCAAGCCTGATTTATTGAGTGTTGAACCCCCCAAAATAAGGTGAAATGTGAGTTTTTACAGATTAAACAAGATCAAATCCCACACTACAATTCTCTATTTACATTTTCTAAAAAGCCTTTACTGTACTTCTTCTTTCGTATATTTTTCGTATATACATTTCGTACTTGGCTAATACATCTACATTTTGCTGGTTTCTTCCACGCGTATCAGCTCCAACAAAGCCTTTCACAAGAAGTGAGGACCAGCGACCACGTCTCCCCTTTTATAGAAGAGTTATTAGAAAATCAGGACACCTGGTGTTATTAGGAACTCAGAACATCCGGTGACCTGAGGGAGTGGTCGGCTGGCCGCACAATTAAGTGACATCACCCGAGAGAGAGAAAAACAGGGACAAAAAGTGAACAGAAAAATAACAATAATAAACACTGCTACAGAAAAGGACTATGGTCAATTTCCTCATTTAATCCAGGGTGTACAGTAGCCGTCAGATTATAGACATATACCAAGTTTTCCTCTGTAGTAATAGTTACGTTTCTGCCAAAAAGCACCTTCCCCAAAAGTCTACTTTTCTTCCTGAGCACTAATGGCTTGTTTCCACCTGCTCTCTACACTGCTCTACTCTTCTCTACCTGCCTTTCAAGTGTTTCCATCAGCCCACTTTACTGGAAGTTTTTTTTTTGTTTTTATGAACATTTACAGCACACAGCTAAGCCATATCCACACTGCAGAAAGTGATATATTGATGGGTTATATTAGCTTGAAATCTGAATATTTGACTTTATTTTGAGTAATGTTAACTTGCCAAGAAAAGTTATCTCCCAATGCAACAAACAACTTCTTAATAATTAGACCATGAATTAAAATTTTCTTGAAATTATATGATTTTTCTTATTTTAAAGGGGCATTATGCAACTTTTTGTGTGAAAAATAAATTTGTGATATTTTCACAAACTGGGTCACTAAACATATTTGAATGTTTAGTGACCCAGTGGCTGCATGGGTGCAGTGTGGAGCCTTTATTTTCCATCACAGTGGCCTCTATGACGCACCAGGATCAAATGTTTTCAGGGTTTCTGGTTCGTTTCTATGAAACCCCTAAAAGCAATTGATCCTGGAGCATCATTGAAGCTGCTGTGGTGGAAAATTAAGGTGCCATGCTGCACAGATACAGCCACTGGGTCACTAAAAGGTCAAATATGCACAAATATCAGGATTTTATTTTTCACTTAAAAAGTTGCATAGTGCCCCTTTAAGTACAAAATTACTCAAAATAAAGTGAAATATTCTGACTTCAAGCAAGTTTAATTCATCATGTCAAAAAAAAATATCACTTTTTAATATGGCTACAGGACCAGACTCTACAAAGTAATGGAAACAAAACCAAGCCAAGTAGAGTAGAGCTGAATGAGGCAGAGTAAAGCAGGGTAGGGCTGGTGGAAACGAGCCATTAGTGTCTAGTTTCTTTCTCAAGATATCCCAAATGTTTTCACTTAAAGGCACTATACCTGATTTTTACATGATTTTTTTCAATTACAGATAATGGAAGAGGCAGTGAGTCAAATAAATTGATAGTTGTGGTCCAGACTCAATCCTAACTTTCCCAGCACATTTCAAAAATTCCATCCATCCATCCATCCATTTTCTTCCGCTTTATCCGGGGTCGGGTCGCGGAGGCAACAGTCCGAGCAGAGATGCCCAGACTTCCCGATCCGCGCACACCTCATCCAGCTCTTCCTGGGGGATCCCAAGGCGTTCCCAGGCCAGCTGAAAGACCTGGTCTTTCCAGCGTGTCCTGGGTCTTCCCCGGGGCCTCCTCCCAGTGGGACGTGCCTGGAACACCTCTCGAGGGAGGCGACCAGGTAGCATCCGAAACAGATGCCCGAGCCACATCAGCTGGC
>OMNZ01079156.1:41860-56295 GCA_900303255.1 Lesueurigobius sanzi
TCGACGTGGAGGAGTAGCGGCTCTGTTCCGAACTCCCTCCGGGTGACTGAGCTCCTCACCCTATCTCTAAGGGTGCGCCCAGCCACCCTGCGGAGGAAACTCATTTCGGCCGCTTGTATCCGGGAGCATTTCAAAAATTGTGTTTCTTATTAGAGATGAGTTTATAAGCACATTTCACAACTGGCAGGGTCACTTTTTAGGGTCATAGTCAAAGAAATGCAAGAAAACTAGCCTGGAAACTCATGAAATTGACAATAAATGCTTCATATTTAGATTTCCAGAAATGTCTGAAGTTTGCAATATACTAAAAAATTAAAAAAAAAAGGGTTAGAAAAAAAAAAAATAAACCCACACAATTAAACCTTGGCCAATCCTCCATTGGTTAGATTTCATTGCTAAAAATATAGTACATTTTGGCAATTTTTGTGCATAAATTCTATCTAGTAAGGCTGTGTTGTTGTTTTTATTTAGTCTTTTGCTTTTTATCCTTTGCCTGTGCAGCACTTTGGAAACTGTTGTTGGATTGGATTAATTGGATGCATTGGCTTACTTTTACATGAAGCATAAATGACAGTAAACTTTCAATACATTTTTTGCACATTTGCATTAGTAATGTACAGCAAAAGTTCAAATTGATACCACTATTTCTTTCTTTTTTTCTTGCAGTGCCTTGTCTTCCACTTTATCTAAATTTAGGTTTCTCCACTCATCAACGTTCCTCTGCTGCTTCCCCTACTTTTAAAACGGCGCATTGAGACACTCTCTTCAACATGAATATGACTTCAAGCTCACTGACTGACAGTACAGCGTTGCACCTTATTCTTTTTTCCCCAGCTTTATTTATTTAACTTTTTTGAACCAACCCGTCATACAGTACAGCAAAAAGCGTATAAATCAGTTCACATTTTACAGTTCCAGCTGCATGTCATCAACCAACCCACCCACCTCCACAAGCAAAAGGCCAAACAAACAAACCTACACACTTTATTCTTCTCTTTGTGTGTCAAAGAACCCATATGTGTGCCTTTGTGATTGTCCATATTATCTTGTATCTTGGCTTAGCACAGCCCAAAACTGCAAGACGAGAATAGTTCCCAGCAAGACGTTTTTTAGACAGATGAACTGCAATTGCGAAAAGGAAAAGGGGCTTTGTTTTAGCTGCACTGTCAGTTCAGTAAAGCGTAATCACCCCGAAATACTGCACATGTGTTCAGTAAGATCTAATAGAGCAGCGGAGTCTTGCAGAGAGATAAAGTAAAGTTTATCTGCTGGTGTTTATCAGCCCGAGGACAAAGCCTGAACACAGTGCGAGAAGACACTCGGCAGCAGAATAGATCTGAAATATTCCATCCCTCTGAGGGCTACGACTCTAACAGCCCTAAACAAACAAATCTAACTTCATCTGCTTTATCCAGCGGCTCGAGCTGTGGGACTGCGTTGTGCATATTGAGTTCATACATCATTGTTACTCTCCAAGGGATTTCACTGTCATTAATATTCTGATTCTACAGCCTCCCAATAGTGTCCCATTATTTCACTCAGCTTGTTCCTGGGTTGAGAATCGACTGCTGGGAATTTAAATTACTTTTTGTTGTTTCAGACTTTGAAATATGCAACCCATCATCTGTCTTTGTTAAATGCAACTCAATGAAATGGCGGGAATTGCAAGCTAGTTGCTTAGTAGCCTGGCCAGCCAGCCGTTCCCGCTTTCTGTTCAAAAGCAGAAGAGTTTGGTAGTTTACCTGCAGCCTACACATTTGAAAGCATGGCACTTAATGAACATGAAAAACTCTCATATCATTCAAAACAAACTTTATAACTTCTCTCACCTATGATTAAAATGATTCACAGTTTGCTACAGTTCGCCTGTTGATTTGGCAGAAGATGACTATTTTCAGTGCAATATTTCTTGTTAAATTTCATGTTTTCGCACACAGTAAGCCACCATGTTGGACGAACCAGGCGTTTCTCTGATAGTTAAGACTTTTCAAGACTTTTGGCCTTTTTAGACTGCAACGTGATCATAGGAGAAGGTAGACAACTTCAAACAGAGGTTTACAGGAAGGCCGCACATGGACCAATATCTGATGTTTGGCTCTCACCACCCGCTGTCTGCAGCATAAACTAGGAGTAATTAGAACACTCCAACACAGAGCCAATCATGTGTCCACAAGTGCAGAGGGAAAGGAGAAAGAAGAACTACATGTTCAGAGAGCCCTCTCAATCTGTGGATATTCCAAATGGTCATTTGCCAAATCTCAAAGGAAAAGATTAGTTAAAGAACAGGACAAACAGGTGACAGAAAAAAAGGAGAGGAGTAGCTGTGCCTTATGTATCTCGTGTCACAGAGAAACTACAGAGGATTTTTAGACAACATACAATCCAAGTGTATTTCAAACCAATGAATACATTAAGACAAATATTAGTTCACCCTAAAATCAAGATCCCAAACCACAAACAGAGCAATGTAGTTTATTCAATTAATTGCAAACAAGAGGAATGCAAAGGAAATTACATTGGAGAGACGAAACACTTACGTCATAGAAGACTTTATCAACACAGTAGAGAGAGCTCTAGTGGTCCTCAGTCGGCTGCATCTCCATCTCAAAGCCACCAATCACTCATTTGAGGACAGTGAGGTTAAGATTTTAGCTAAGGAGAATAGAGGGTTTGAGAGAGGAGTTAAAGAAATTTTTATTTGTTAAAAAAAAAAGAGAGAATCCTTCCATGAACCTCAATGGAGGACTTAGGTTTAACATAGGTCTACAACAACATCCTCAGACAGAAGCCACACCTACTGTATGTCATGCTAATGAAGCTGGTTGTTTGGTCAGGGCAGGATCATACATAGGTGTTAACAACCTTAGAACAATATGTTTTTTCCAACCTTTAGAACCAAGAGAGGTGGGACCTAGAGGTCGACTCCTCCTACTGGTTTCTCCTTAAGAGACCCACGAGCGTGTTAATTCTGTTCATTCGCTGACAAAGCTTTTTGGATAAAGAGCGAAACGTCCTGCACTTCAAGTATGAGGACTGAAGAATCTTTGCCTACGCTTGGCTGAAAAGTATGTTTTGCCTGGGAAGAGCCTCAGACCCAAATGGCCTCCTGTCACAAGCCTTACATGGAGAAAGAAGTTGTAGTAGTTTTAAAAAGTTGATGACGCTTTTCCAAAGTCCCTGAATATAAAAGAATGCACATGCTGCATGCGGCACATTGCATTCTTCCTGTACTTACAAAATTCTTTTATTTGAAAAATATGATTTTTAACTTGACTTTTATACACCCTCTTCATGTAAAGAATTGCATTAGTTCCATATATTGTTGCAAGTTCTTTCAGAAGATAATAGTTGTTTGATGAGAGCCAACTTAAGGCCATGTCTTCCTCAAAGAGCATGCGACTATAACGAATAATGGAATGGACTGCTATTATACTATTTCATTTCAAATAGAATTTGTTGGGATGAAAGTGGAGAGGCGTTCTGAAAATTAGAGATTCCTTTTTGAGTCTCTTTGTGCTGCTTTTGTCTTGCTCCATGAAGTCTCTCTCAAAGGGTCATTAGGAGCCAAGATGGAGGACGCTGAGAGTGGAGTTACTTCACACTGTGCCGAGTTCCTGCTGAACACTTTAATCTGCTCTCAGCATCAAAAACCTCTTTGGGGCATTTGTTGTTTCTTTTATGCGTAGTATAATTATGGATTATATATAGTAGTATGGTCATTCAACAATTTTGTCAATGGAAACATTTATAATGAGAGAGATTTGTACTTGAAGGTTCAATACAGATTGTGGTCGAAGCACATCTGCTTTCATGGCCATTGCTTTATGTTGCACCTGCAGAAGAGTCGTGTGAGACCACACAGACCCACACAGACCGTTCAGATGGACAAATGTGAGTCACAGCCCTCATCACTAGAATAGACTCATTTATATAAAGAACTCTGCAGGGTCAGTCTGTTAAAATGAGAATTAAATCTGTATTATTCGATTCAGTCCAGTAATTGAGTGCTCAACTCTTCCTGACCTTCCTTTTCTAACTAAAGTTTTGATTATGTGACACGCCATGGATTCTAGGGACACAAGTCGCCAGCACAACAATCGTGTTCATGAAAAAATATGTTTTTCGTTCCAGTGATTTTTGTTTTTTTGCAGGATCTGTTGGTTGAGATCACAGAGAAGCCTCTCCATGTTTCAGATAACAGTATTGTTATCTGAAAAGCATACATTTTGTGTTTTGAAATCGGGTGTATTTTCAGGAAATTCAGTGGAGGCGGATGCCGCGCCACAGTTAATATCCATACAGTCTGAACCGCATGGCTACTTCCCAACAGTACTTTTCTACCAATATGTGCCTTTCTGGTGCTCTGGTAGTCTCCGAGTCTCTGCGCAATGTTGCCCAGGGAAAAATGCTCCATGTCCCGCGCTGATCGGCGTCAAATCCCTGTGTCCCTGTGTCCATAGCTATGTTCCTCCCTTTTTCACAAACGTTGTCCATATGAAAGTGGTGCCAATCATGAAAGAGATAAATGTCCGTACTTCAGCCTCTGTCCACCATTTGAGCTCAGTATTGACAGTATTTCTGGCACGCTACGTCACCGCCAACTGCTTGACTGGCAGGAAAGGAAAATGGAGACAGGAATGAGATGCAAATGATCAGGCTTTCTCCGTTGTAGCTGTTGCAATATGATTATTTTCAAATAGCCACAACTTCTCCAAATATGATCATATTTTCATGTGTTACATATCATATACACTTTCAGAATCTGTGAATAACTCAAAATGCCCCAAGCTTGCCCTGACTTGTGTCCCTTCATTCTATGACTGGACATATGTTATATTAACCATTAGCACTATTTATTCCATATTTGTACAAGCACTCACTCTTACTGCTCACTGCTTACACAAGAGTCCATAACAGAGAGCTTCCCCGTGTCAGAGCCAGGTACAGCCGTGCACTCTGCAGGCGAGGCAGACTACTCACTTCTTCCTGCCTTCCTATTCCAAGGGGAATCCAACACATTCTTCCATTTTACAAACAAAGAAACAATTAGACCTTGTGCTTGTTGGCGTATCTGTCTTGTACTGCTGCTTCCTAAAATGGCATTTGCATGAATTCTCTGGGGATTTCTCAGCAAAACTTGGCCGTAATGAAGTATTAAAATGCAAATGGAGACAAATGATAACTGTTCAGATAAACGGCTACATGTTGGAGCTCGGTCTTAAAGTCAGGCATATTACATCTAATGAAGAAAAGAGGAGAGAAACAACCTATTTGACCTCGTCCAGTTACTTCAGGCTAAGAATACTGAATACTGAATAAACATAAATCTCAAGAGATGTGTCCAGACCAGGGCCGTAAGCAGACTGTGCAGCTGCTTAGGGCCCCGAGACCACAAGGGGGCCCCCAATAGTGCATAAAGTTACCTTTTATTAAAATTTGTATATTTGCTCTTGATTTGAGTAACTCATTAAAAAAAAATTGCCAGTTTTTTCACACTTAAATTAAAAAAGCACTTTCTTGTTACAAGTAAATTAAAATTGTTTGTATCTAATTGTGTGTGATTAGATATAATCTACAGTCAAGAGTAACCTACTGGCAGAATTTACTGGCCAAATTAACTGGGCAAATACAGTGTGTACTCTTTTTGCCGTGTAGTCTACTTTCTTATAGTCAGGTTGAAGGGTGGGGGAACTGACTCAGTGTATCATTTATGGGAATATATATCTATCGGAAATTAAATTCAAATTGCGAGGGCTCCATGACATAATTCCGCTTAGGGCCCCGCTTGGGCCGATCCTGGTCCAGACCTAGACTGTAAATAAACAATGGACTAATTGTAGCCTACTGATTCCAGGACTCTAAGGAAGTGGAGGCACAGGTTCAGATTGGGGAGGCCGTTCTTCTCAGTCACCCACCTCCAGGTCTCTCTGTCGTTTAAGTCCTCCAGTAGAACATTAGAAAGTCCGCAGTCGGAGCACTGTCAAGTACCTCTCCCAGCGACTCACAGGAGGCCAAGTACTCGTCACTGCTGGGCCCATAGACACCTGTCCCCAACCTGACCCTCCCGTGCACTGGGGTGAACTCCGATGCAGGAGCTGGGGGGCTATGAGCCCACACCAGCCAGTGATCCCCACAGCTCGCTCTGCGGGTGGTGAGTCCACAGAAGGGCGGACCCTCGTCGTGGGCAAAGGCCCAACTACCAGGAGCTTGCATATGAGCCCCAAACCCAGGCCTGACTCCAGGGCGGGGCCCCAGCTGCGACATACCGGGAGCGACATCACAGTACTCGATATTAAAATAATCATAGTAGAAGATGAAGAGAAGAGCTTTATTTATAGGGGTCTGTGGAACTGCCTGTCACCTAGGGCCTGTTTGACCCTATTTGGAACAACACAGCTCTGGGTGCTCAAACTTCCCCACCACGATAAGATGGCCCTGTGTCCTTCAATAAATATATTTTGATTCCTTGGGTCATAACAGTGCTTATACTAATGCTTATAGTGGTTGGTAAGACTGTATACAAAATATGATTATAAAAGTATTTACCGGTGCATAACTAACTCCTTGATAGTGATAGTGCTGTGGAGAGAGTTTTAAATACATTATGCCATCACATACTGCAGTGTTATTACAAAATGCAGCCTAATGGTTTTGGGGCCAATGAGACTTGAAAGACACTATTGTATCATGTTGAGGTGAGGGTCTCTGCAGATTTCTTCGTTAAATGCAGTTATTGAGAGATATTTCACAGGTACAGTTGGAAATGAGTGGAGATTGCAATACGGAGAACTTCAGTTTGAACTTTATGGGGATAATTTCACTGGTTGGTGCGTAAGTATAAAACGCCTGCGGGTATTCAGGGCATATTAGCAAGTTTTATTATTGTGACTTCTAACTGCTCCACTCATCTCACTCCAGGGAGGTTAAATGTTGGACATTAGATTCAAGTTGTCTGGGCTCTTTCTCTGCATCAGTAATCTAATGTTCCTCTGGTGCTTTTTTCTGGACAGGCAGACGGGGGATGGCTCAAGTGCTCTCTCAGTGTCCACGCTATGATTGTAAATTAGGCCCTCTGTGAGTTCACTTGATATTTGCTGCCCACTGGTGAGGAGCCAGTGCTATCTATATAAAGACTGCCAAATTCAGGTCCTACATTTATAGAATGGCAATAGATTGGAATTTGAACATGACTATTTTTGATTTAGAAAGTGAAATGCATGAACATAGCAATCAAGAAAAAAACGATTGTTAAGGATGCCCTGGCATTTGACCAACCCGACCGTGCCCAAGTGCTGAAAGTCCCTAGCTCTGTTCATTTGTGTGATACAAGTGCGACACAGGCACTGAGGTATTTGTCGCAGTAAAAATCGCTTGTAATAACGCCACTGATCCATCGTAGGCAAATATTCTTCAGTCTTCATCTGTACTCTGCAGTTGAAGTCTTAGCCTATTCATACTTAATATGGCTCGTTACCTCTCTATTGTCTCATTCACGGGTAAGTTCAAAGGTGGCCGTACTTCGCCCAGTGGTCCAAGCTCATTGGCGTGACAGTGGAGATGGTTTTGGTCTACAGTTGTTATTGTCAATAGGTTTCTGTGTCACTATGTTGTTATAGATTGGATCCAATTTAAATTTAAGTCCTCCATTGCGATTCATAGCTGGATTTTTTTTAATTTTTAACAAATATGGCCTCTTTGACACCTCTCTCAAACCATCTACTTTCTCTTTCGATGAAACCTTAACTTCACTGTCCTCAAATGAGTGCTTGGTGGCTTTGAGGTGGAGATGCACAGCCGACTGAGGGCCGCTAGAATTCCCTCTTCAGTGTTGACCAAGTCTTCTATGAAGTAATTGTTTTAGCCCAGGATGAGACAATACAGAGGTAACGAGCCATATTAAGTATGAATAGGCTAAGATGTTTCCAACTTTTAGATCTAAGAGAGGAGGGACTTACAGGTTAACTCCTCCTTCTGGTTTACTCTTAAGAGACCCACAAATGTGTTCAAATCTTTATTAAGCTGATGACGACCTTTGGACTAACAGGTCCTACACTTCAACTACAGAAGTACAGAGTACATGAAGATTGAAGAATCTTTGCCTAAAATGGACAACTCCTGTACGACTGAGAATCTACACAGACACCACTGATCCATGTTTACCTTTTACTGAAGGAGGACAGACACTGCAACAGGTTTGATTCCTCTTGTGTCCTTTGTCTGACTGCTCCTTGTGTAGATTAAGGAGCATCTCACAAACGCAGTTCAAAGCAAACTATAATTCACCGCTGGGATTATTGCTTCTATTCCTCCACATTTCTCATGCTTTAGCCCCACATGACAGCACCATGATGATAACTTGCAGCAGGAGGGTGCAGGGCATGGTGCAGGTGAACATACTTGATATCATTTGCATTTTTATAATTGTCCAAACATTGTCTTTTGCATTGTTTTGTAAAAACAAAAACCTTTAACAAGCCAACAAATAATCATGTCATTATTATTTTTCATCAAGCAGCCCTATGATACACCCCTCAGTGTTGTCACAGCAGGACACTCATGATTTAGAAAATATAATATTCTTTGGATCCAGGGTTTAAGCTGGCTTTGATATGTAAAGTCCCCATACGATTCCATATTATAAAGTCCTTTTCTGGAGTCACTAGCCACTGGGAGCGATATCGCCGCAATGTCAGCGCCCTGCCATGAGGACCAACGAAAAGTGTCATTGTCGCCCATTGCTTGGGACCCACCGTCTCCCCTAATCAAGGTTTCAAGGTTTCTTTATTGGTACCCAAATGTAAATTTGTTTGCAGAAGGGAAAACAGCAGTCTGAACACATAAAAATACACAACAAGAAAAACAGTATAGGCTACAAGGCGCACGCGATCTACAGACTTCCGAGAACTAAAACAAAAAATCCCCTAGAAACAGGGGTCTGAAAAGCTCACAGGGTTGATAAGGTAGATATGACCCTACCCCCCCTTATTTAAGAATGAAATTGCTGCAGGTACAAAACTATCCCTGTACCGCTTAGTTTTCCCCATGGGGACCACATAGCGTCGACCTGAGCGTAGAAGAAGGAACTCTCCGTGCAGAGGGTGAGTATTGTCCTGACGAATGGAGTCAACCTTTCGCTGGAGCTGCCCGAAGTACAGCTCTGACAGACTGAGCTGGGACCGACCCACCAGCCGGCCGGCCCACTTCACCATCTGCTGGAGAGAGTTTTTGTCTCAGGGACAAACTGCCCCTGACAAGCTTCAACCCCCATATCAATATTGTTTTTAGCGTTCTTTTAGTAGGACAGGGAGGTTTTTGTTTGTTTAAACAAAAAAATGTCCCTGTCTTACTAAAAGAACGCTAAAAACAGTTTAAACTAAGAAGAGAGCATGAACTTTTAACAAACCTAAATATTTTTTCCAGTCCATACATTTTAAATATTGTATTTTCCCACAAATAGCATTCTATAATTTTCCAGTTGATTATTTTGAAAGAAACCCCAGGGAAAATCCCACCGAAGATGATTCTGTGACCCACTTTTGTCCCTGACCCATCAGTTGAGAACTGCTCCTCTTTAAGACATTATTGAACACAGGCTTATTTTTCCTTCCTTTATTTAATTTTTGCCATATACTTAATATGGACAAATATACAGCTAACTGCCTAGCATAAATGAGCTGCTTTTGGCCCACGCTGAATGCTATGGGGGATGCCCCCTGTCCATTTATTTACTGTCTATGGGAAGAACATAGCTGCTCAGAAGAGAGGTGTGGCTGTATTTCTTTTTAGAGATCACAGATTTTTAGTAATGTTTGATTCAAGCTCTTGGGTGGTCGGTCGGCTGTACCTTTTATGATTTGTTATTTTTTTACACACAGCGGGGAAACGCAACCACCCACACTCTGTCCTCTTACCAAGTACTGTTTGTTCTGCTCAGGCAAGTTTGCGATCTATTCTTCCAATATTGTACAACTTGCATGCACAGACTGTTGATAAAGTGTTGGAGAGGCGATGAGGCACAAGCACATTTTGACTGCGGCCATTGATTGTGGACGTCCATCAATTAGTGAAAACTGACACACAGACAGCTGTAACATTGGCACACTCTCTATAAGTTGCATTCACATTGCATCATCTATAATGTAACTAAGCATTAGTTTAGCATTGAGCTGGTGGGCAGGTATAGAATTCTATGGTGGAAGCGGACTTAATGCCGATTTTTCGACGGTTGGTGATAAAAGAAGGTGGTGACAAAAATCCAAAACATGCGCGCGATGTTGGTCAGATGAAAAGACCTTCAGCCAAATGATGAATATTGCAGATTGGCAGCTCCAAACACTACCCAACAATGATCGGGCTACAGATTTGTCGATTTTCTATTTAGAGATTCCCTTCAAAAACTGTTTCGCTCCCATAGAGTTTTCTAGAACGAGAACACAGCCTATTCTATGTCTATGCAGGTTCTCAGTCGTACAGGAGTTGTCCATCGTAGGCAAAGATTCTTCAGGACTATCAGACAATACAGAGGTAACGAGCCCTAGTAAGTATGAATGGGCTAAGATGTTTCCCAACCTTTAGTACCAAGAGAGGAGGGACTTAAGAGAGAAGTTGTCTTTCTTTTTCTTGTGAAGCCCTGCGAGGTGACTTTTTTGCGATTTTGGGCCATGCAAATAAAGTTGAATTGAAGAGGTTAACTCCTCCTTCTGGTTTGCTCTTAAGAGACCCACAAACGTTTACTCACTGAGGACGATCTTTGGACTAAGATCGAAATGTCCGACGCGTCAACGTCAGAGTACAGATGAAGACTGAATAATCTTTGCCAACCTATATGGTAACTATTAGGGATGGGAATGCCAGGTCTCTGTCCGATGTGATTTGCACCTCGAAACACTTATCACAGTCCGATTCATTTAAGATACATCAGCTAAGACCACCGATATGTCCACCTTCTAAAGCCAAAGAAACAATTTGATATTCACACATACCACAATGCATCACAGTATTCAACATCCAACAGGTAAACAATGTGGTTATTTTAAATGAATAAAGCAAGTAAGTAAATTGAATAATTTATTAGCACAAGAAGTCCATCAACTATTAGGGCCCTCTGTAGTGACTCAAACCTCCAATTTAACTTTCTCGTACAGAGCAGGTATTTCTTTCCCCGTGAATAATTTTCTACATGGGATTTTGACCTGCGGCTCCAGAACGCAAAGCACGTGTTGAAAAGCCTTGTTCTCATTTACATATGAAGTAGCTAATGGCGTCAGTGATAGCTGTGGCACGGGTTGAACTGGAGGCAAGCTGTCTATTAAAAAAAAAACGTTGAAATGTTGTGCTCACTGCGTGTGGATGAGTGGATCCACCAGGACGAGACGAGTCGGGCTTGGGACACACACCTCCGTCCCAATGTTCATGCTGTGTCGCCGTTCCACATGGGTTATGAGATTCGTCGTATATTTAACGGCAGATTTGAAAGGTTTGTCAAGCTTTCCATCAATCTTGTAAAACCCATTGTGCTGCCAAACCTGTGATTTGTAGTTCGTTGGTGAATGTATACGATTTTGCTCCTGGTTCCATGTTTGTTTACCCGCTGCTGCTATACCTCTCTGCACCCCTTCCTACAATCCCACAGCGGAAGGTCAGTATGCACACAGGTAAAGAGAAAGTTGTGAAAATATATTTATACATATTTGTGCATCGTGCATGACAGTGTTCTCCTAATAAAAAGCTTAAATTGCTTATTTTGCGTTGTTTTCATCCGAAGAATTCTCTTAGAAGTCCCAATGTGTCCCTCTCTGTCGTTGCCACAAGCTGATGTTTCTTCAGCGAGCTCCAGTAGTCTCCGAGTCTCTGTGTGCGATCTTGTCCAGGCAAGATGTCCCTGGTCCCGCGGAGGTCAGCGCCAAATCCCGGCCCATGTCTTTGGAGTCTCCTTCATCCCCTTTTTCACAAACGTTGTCCACTTGAAAGCGGCACCAAGTATCATGAATGAGAGAAATGTCCCTACTTCAGCCTCGTTCCGCCGCCATTTGAGCATTGAAAACAAACAATCTTAGCGCTACATCACTGCCAACTGCTTTACTGGCAGTTGCTTCAGCCAATGACAAAATAGTGATGGAAGTGAGATGCAAATGAGAACCATTGTCTCAAGCAAGTTCTCCAAATATGATCAGATTTCCACACAGTAAATTTTCCAGAGTAAATTTGACTCTGTTCAGATTCTATATGGTCCTAATCTACACAGAGTAACTGTGAATTTACTCTCTTTAGAGTTTCACTTTATGTTCAACAATCAGAACCATGAGTGACAATAACATGACACGAATACAATGTGCTCTTTATTTTCAATAAAAGGCTGAGGCCACATTGTACATCTGTATCTGTCACAGAGCGACAGGTGAAGGAGGAAAGTAGTGGAACATCTACATTAGACAGAAGTTCAAACGTCTGAAAGAAGTAAATATAATAAAGTGAAAATAGATTACCTACTAATTAAAAGTATGTAAATAAATATTATCAAAAATGTGTCTAACAAAAAAAAATCTTTCCTCTTGTATCTGCTGTAGCATCATGTGTGTCCCAGTTCCTCTGAGTCACGGTGGACCATGACAGATGTGGACAGGCCCATGTAACAGTAGAGAGCACTTGAACATTTGTCACATCTGTTATGGTCCACCATGACTCACAGGAACTGGGACACACATGATGCTACAGCACATACAAGGGAAAAGGTTTTTTTTTTTGGTATACACATTTTGGATCATATTTATTTTAACAAATACTTTTAAATAAATTCAAATTTATTTTTACTTCATAATGTTGACTTCTTTCTTTCTTCCTGCAGAAGTTGGAAGTTGTGTCTAATGTAGATGTTCCACTACTTTCTTCCTTCACCTGTTGCTCTGTCACAGATGCAGAAGTACAATGTGGCCTCAGCCTTTTATTGAAGATAAAGAGCACATTGTATTTATTGTCACTCATGGTTCTGATTGTTGAACATAAAGTGTAACTCTAAAGAGAGTAAATTCACAGTTACTCTGTGTAGATTAGGACCATATAGAATCTGAACAGAGTCAAATTTACTCTGGAAAATGTACAGTGATGTGTTGCACATCAATGAGAAGCTTGGGGACCACACTTTCAGAATCTGTGAATAACTCAAAATGCCCCAGAGTCGACTTGTGTCCCTACATTCCATGGCTGGTCACATTTTGGTCTGATCAAGGACTTTCAAGCAAAAGATTAATATGGCAGGTTTGTAGATTTAAAACTACCAAATAATGATCTAGAACAACATTGGTGAATTTCCTTGTTTTTGAGATATCCTTCAAAAATTGTTTCTTTCCCGTATGTCTGTATTTGGTCCAACTGCTCCAACTGTATGACATCAGCAAATTCTACAACTTGAACACAGCCTTTTCATGCCACCCTTGCTTTAGATAAAGGGGAAGAGGAGAAGAATTGGAGTAAGAGTCGGCTGTACCAGGTTGTATCAGACGAGAATCTATGGAGCTCAGGCACAACAGCCGAACAAACAGAGGAGCTGTCTATCAATCATCGCTGTGTCATGAACAGAACAGGCCCAGACAAATGTGAGCTGACAGGTGTGTGCGTGTGCGTGTAAAGTCTGTGAGGTCTGAATTCATTGGTGTAAACCTGTCTCTGTCAGGATCCATCACATCATAATCCTCATGTGACAGCTGGAGGATGACCTCGTAGCAAGACACGGGAGTAGACTGTTACTCTGACAATAACCATCAACATTTATTTGCAAATGTAAGAACGTTCAGCGCCCTCGAGTTGATTCCCCGTTGGTCCACCTGCCTCTCGCTCCTTTTGTTCTGTGAGCTATAATCTCAAGGTCTGGTGCGCCGACACAAGTGTGAGCAGATCGCACAGACACTTTTGTGTTTCCCCGGGCGCTGTTGGAGGAATACAAAGTGGCCATGTTGGAGTGACTGGGAGGAGAGTGGACATGACAGTGGCCGCGTCAGTGCCTTTTCAAATGGAACACAGCGGGAGTGTATGCAGAACAGTGGGAGGCATTATGGAGGTGAGGCCTCATGGTTTATAGAACAGGCTGTTGACAGCGTCGAGGGGACCATGTGCAGACTGCAGTAAGGTGACATTGCATCCAATAATAATAGTAAATAGTATCAAACTTGTATAACGCTTTTTTGGACGCTCAAAGACACTTTAGATAAGGAAACACAGATAAAGATGGTATGAAAAAAATGAATTATGGAAAAGCCAGTTTGGACAGGTGGGTTTTGAGGAGTGATTTAAAGTTGTGAATTGAGTACTAGTTCCTGATGGGTTGTGGGACTGAGTTCCAGAGGGTGAGGGCAGCGGCAGCGAAGGCTCGCCCCCCCCCCCCCCCCCCGGGGGGGGGGGGGAAGGGGGGGTGGGGGGGCGGGGGGGGGGGGGGGGGGGGG
>OMNZ01079157.1:0-14996 GCA_900303255.1 Lesueurigobius sanzi
TGAAGATCTCAGATGAGGGAGAGGCACTAGGGAGTTCATTCTCAAAAGTCTTTGGACTTGGTTCCATTTTTTGGCGGCGTAATGTGAAAAGGCTCTTTTTCCTGTTTCACTCTTGACAGGTCCATTTTTTAGAACTAAACAGTCATGTGACCTGGTGTCATAGCTACTTGAGCTGTAGTTTAGTTCAGATATAAGGTACTCAGGAAGCCTCCCAACAAGTCCCTTATAAATAAATAAAATACAGTGTTGCTCTCTTCGATCTGACAAAGAAGACCAGCCAACTTTGGCATACAGTGAACAGTGATGAGTTTGATATTTGTCTCCAGTTATAAACCGAATGGCAGAATGATAAAGTGCATCCAGAGGTTTAAGCACAGAAGGTGAAGTGTGCATATAAATAGTGTCACCATAATCCAGCACTGACAAAAAGGTGGCTTGAACAATTTCTTTCCTATAGTTTAGCGGAATACATGATTTATTTCTGTAGTAAAATGACAGTTTAGCTTTAAGACTGTGGCATAAGTTTGTAACATGTGTTTTAAAAGTCAATTTAACATAAGCTTTCTTGCTTCGGCCTAGTACCATTACTGTGTAATGATGTGTACTTGCTCAAATAAACAACAACAATGAACCTACATAAACTAATAGGAAGGCTACTCCCCAAGGAACAGTCAATCAGAAGTGATTTTTGGGGTTACAGCCACAGCCTGCCGACATACTGCCATCTTGTGTTGGTCTGTGATCAAGCTTCTTGAACTTGATCACAGGTCAACTCTGTGAAAGTGAAAAGAAAGCCTCCCTCCACTAAGGAAACTGAAACTTTGTAACCAAGAAAGACAAAAAAAACATTGAATAAATGTTGTTGTTGTTCTTCATCCCCTCATATTATTATCATTATTATTTTTTAGTATTCTTATGCATGTTCATTTATTTTAACTACAGGTGTAGGACATTATCGATATGCATGGTGTGGTCAAGGAACCCATCCAGAAATACAGTATGTCCAAGGCATAGTGGCCTCTGGACCACATCAATATTACAAGAGCCGAACAGAGACCAAATCAAATATTAATTTGGCTGCCAGTTCCTTCTTTTAGTAGCTACGTCTCTGACCATCTGCTGTTAACCTTCTCATAACCTTTTGGTGCTGATTTTAGATTAGATTCGTTTATTAGACTTCTATCTTACAGCCTGTTCTCTGTTAACTTAGTCGTGCTATTACAAACTAGTAGAAAATGTGGACTGTTCTGACCCCTGGTGGTGAAAGCAGCTCATAGCAGCCTATGTTTGCGCATAATGGAGCCAAAACAGAGCCACTGGCCTGAGAGGAAGGTGGATTTTTTTTCTGGTGGTGATGTTTTTTGCAAACTATGGCAGTGTTAGGCAATTGGTTAGCTAGTGATGGTAACAAAATACATCATTTTATCTATTTTTTATTGGACATAAAACAAGTCCAAGTGTATTGTATTGGACATTTCAGAATGCAGGAGTAGTTGTATTACATAGATTGTTTGTTTTATCCCTTCAAGTAGCTACAGTACAGGCCTATCATCAGTCATTAGTTCACACTCCAGACCAGGAGACGGCAGTGTGCTGTTGTGGAGCCTGCGCCGGGTCTGAAGAAGAAGAAGCACGAAACTGGGCCGCCATCTTGGTTCAAGCTACTGTCGTCCATGGCTGCACCAACTCAATACAACAAAACACTGGATTTACATTAGTGTTCACAGGTACGAGGTTGATTTTCAAACATGATATACCAGTCAAATATGATGCAGCGACCCGAATAGATTATCAGTGTTTTCTGCACTGATAAGTCCTACTTATATTATAGTAAAAGACCGTGTCAGCCTGCAACATTATTGCAGACACATAAAGATGCGAGTGTACGTTCACAGTGTGCTGTCGTTGTTTTAATGTAGTCAATGCATTTTTAACCAAATGTGGCTAAAATGTATTTGTGCAGAGAGCTGATGGTGATGGAGGAGGATGGACCACCCGACTACCAATAAGAGCCACATGTCCTGTCCAGTGTGGGCGGGACAGGTCAACTGGTCCACAGATCCCTCTCAAGCAGCTCCTCTGAATCCTCTGCCCCCTCCCCAGCAGATGAGCCTGGGTTCTTCTGTAGACTCCAGACCAATCTATGACCAACTGCAGGCGCCCGGTCTGAGCTGCCACAACCACAATCCCTGCAGAGGCGGAGACCCTCAGTCCACGTCCCTTTTCAAATCTGCCCAGATGAGCAGTGTTTCCTCCTCGGCCTCTCTGTTTGTCGGTGCCCCGGCTATCCCCAGCATTTCCAACGTGTTCTCCCTCGCTCACCTGAGGCAGACGCCCTTAAGGCAGACCTCAAACCGTGGCAAAAGTACATCTCAGACTCCTCTTTACCAGACAACCCAAAATCTTGCTCCGTATCAACCCTTGTTAGCCAATCAAGGTTTATCAAATTCAGGACAGGGCCTCCCGGTTAATCTGCCATCATGCTCACAAAGCCAGGTTCTGCTGAGCAAATCTACTGGTTTGAACACTACTGTTGGTGGATACGCCAACAGCCCCACTGTTCCTGCCCCGGAGCACTCTCAATGGAGGCAACCTTGCAGGGGTAAGCTACTTCAATCAATCAATCAATATTTATTTGTAGGGCGCCTTTTACACACACAGCGCTGAACATGACAAAAAATATCACATAAAAACCTAAAAAGGTAATAAAAACTTAACAACAAAAATACAAAAATGTAAATCAGCAAATCAACCTCAAACATCAGACACTACTGCGCATAATGTTTTGTTTGACTATCTTAAAGGCACTATACCTGATATTTTTAATGATTTTTTAAATTACAAATAATGGAAGAGGGAGCGAGTAAAGCTGGACACACACTAGAGGATTTTTAGCCAGATTTTTAGTCTGAGGAGGTGTGGCTCAATAAAAACTTTCTCTCATGGCATGATCTGTGGTGGGACTCCTCATGTGTGTGTATGTGTGTCCTCGTGTCTGTCCTTAAGTGTGTGTGGTCTGTGCACAGATCTTTAGTCTTAAAAGATTTCAAATCCTGTAGTGTGTGGGCACCTTAAAATACATTGATAGTTGTGGTCCAAACTCATTCATAACTTTCCTAACACTATTCTACATTTGTGTTTCTTCTTAGAAATGAGTTTAGAAAACTAATTTAATTCCACTACTAGGAAAAAAATAGGTATAGCCCCTTTAATGGCTAAAAGTAAATAAGGATTGCAAATCAAAATGTTGCTCTAAAATGAAAAAGAAAAAAAAAAGACTTCTGGAATGTATTGTTATGTTTGCGTTACAACAGTGACAGCACAAACAACTTTATGTTATGTGAATTCTTGCCTTAATGTTTTTTGTACACAAGGCTTATTTAAAGTGAGCCGACTTTGGGTGACAGTAACTGAGCTCCTCTAATGAGAACTGTTATTGTTTCTTTGGGCAAGACTCTGAGTTCACACACCTTTCCCCCAGTCAGTTTTGGTTTTCACTGAATGAGAGTGTGTTTGTGAGTGTGAAATACCGGTAAACAAATAATAATTAATAGATTTTTTTCTCACTTTTTTCAGGTAATAAGAACACATCTACAAATGATCAAGCAGCACAAAGAACTGAGACTGTTTCTCTGGTAAATGAATAAATCATATGCTTATTTAAGTGGGAAAACCTGCTGTTTAGATTCTCTTGACATATCTCAAAATCCATTTCGATTTACCTTACAGGTCAGTAATGAAAGCCGTAGTACACTTATTCAGCAGCGAGAAGAACTTCTTAAAAAACTGTCAGATTTGGATGAACTTGTAAGTGATGTCCACTTCCCATGTAGTTTGTTTAGAAAATGTGTAACATTCAAATTTTCTGTTGCTTAAAAGCTTAAAACATTGCCTCCCGAGGACACTCCGAGTGCAGAGGCTTCACTGGCTGCTCACCCAGTAAGTCTGTTGTTTGTGTAGTTTCGTATTTACTGTTAACTTTTACAATTAACTTTTATTTAATATTATTGTTTGTCTGTTTCCAGACGCCCGTTTCAAATGATCCGCCGCCTCAAGAAGTCCAAGATGAGCCCAGTGACATTTCCGGGGTTAGTACAGTGTTCCTTTAACTAAAACGTAATTTCTTCTAATACTACCTTCGGATTGAAATGAAGTTATTTGCATTTTATTAGCAGGGCGCGGATGTCACTTTGGTTGAATCAGACGAGGACAGTAGTCCTGGATTCGTACCCGTTAGCGAAGACTTTTCTGGCACCGACAACAGTTCCTCAGATGAAGCCTCCCATAAGAAATCCACAACCCGTTCCAGAATCAAAGCAAAACGAAAGGCTCCATCGGCAGCTACAGAAAGGCAGACCCGGACTCTAAAGAGAAAGCGCACAGCCAGCAAAAGCAAGTCTTCGATTTTGGTACTGCAGTGTGTGAGCAAGACAGGGAAGCGAGTATATGACAAGAAGAATTTCTGTTTATTTTGCTCCAAACCGTTCAGTAAACTGTCTCGACACCTTGCAATGGTTCACGGCGACCAAGCTGAGGTTGCGGTCGCGTTTCAGCATCCCAAACATTCTAAAGAGAGACTTAAGATATGGAACAGATTGAAAAATAAAGGAAACTTTGCTCATAACAAGGACGTGCTGAAGACGGGCAAGGGATTTCTGGCCGCCGTGAAGAGACCAAAAATACCCGTCCAAGACTACGAGTTTGTCCACTGTCTGTATTGTCAAGGACTTTACATCAGCAAAGGTTTGTTCAGGCACATGAAGAAATGTCCAGAGAAGATCAAAAACGAAGAGGAACCCAAAATAGGAAAAAGACGTTTGGCTTTTAGATGTGTGCTTGAAACGCTGGTCCCAGATATTAGTGAAGGTTTAAAAGGACTCCTCTCTCCAATGATCAACGATCCTGTCACTCAATCCATTCTAAATCACAAGGTTATCTTGCAGTTCGGGGAGGACATGTTTGAGAAGCACGGAGCTGATCCCGCTAGGCATGAGAACATAAGACAAAACCTTCGACAAATCGCAAGACTTGTGCTCGAAGCCCAGAAGCTAACCCCTCTAAAGGAGATGGAAGACTTCTTTGTACCCTCCAACTTCAAACATGTCGTCTCTGCAGTCAATGTTTTGGCGGGATACAATGATAAGAGCAACACGTATAGCAGGCCATCACTTGCAATTAAACTGGGATACCAGCTACAAAAGCTCTGTGGTATTGTTGAGAATAATGCAATTCATTCTGGAGACGAAAACAAAGCCAAGTCTGCGCAAAGCTTCCTTGAAATCTACAAGAAGAAATGGAATAAGCTTGTATCTGCAGGGGCACTCACGACTCTTAGAGAGACTAAACGTGTTAAGGAAAAGAATGTGCCTTCTGTCCAAGATGTTAAACTCCTGAACTCCTACATGGCCAATGCCCACACTGTTGCTGAAAAGAAATTTCGAGAGCATGCGTCTGCTGAAACATATGCGGCACTGGCAAAGGTCATACTTGGTCGTGTCATTCTGTTCAATAGGAGGAAGCCAGGAGAAGTGTCTGCGTTAAAGCTGGAGGACTTCCTATCTAGGAAAATGTATGACAGCCACCATTACTCTGGAGTGTCTTTATCAGACCTGGAGAGGACCATGTGTCGATTCTTCACTCGGATTGAAATTCGAGGGACCTGTGGCAGAATAGTTCCTGTGCTGTTGAAGCAGTCATTTGTGTTGGGTTTAGAGCTTCTGGTGAAGAACCGTGAGACATGTGGGGTCCCGGCTGAGAATGCTTTCCTATTTGCCCGCCCCAATGCCCTGACTGCTTACAGTGGCTCCACCATTTTGCAGAACTATGTGAGAGAGTGTGGAGCAGAATCTCCTGAAACACTGACGACAGCCAAAATCAGGTTGCACTTTGCAGCAATGCTGCAGATGTTAAACCTTGATGAACATGAGGCCAACCAGATTCTTGGACCAAATTTTTACCAGGTTTTACAGAGCACCCGGACGGATATCATAGACCAACAAGGTGAGTCTTGCTTTTTAAGGCGAACTGTATCTGTGTGACAGTTAAGTTTCTTACCTATGTTTCCATTATAATTTATAATTGGTACATTTCAAGATATAGGGACCCAAACATCTACACAATGGGGGCAGAATCAATTTTCATGTGACTACAACCGACCAGCAGCTTATTATCCAGACCAGAGTCATCACATACAAACACCTGACCAGAGTACTTCTGTCCAAAAGTGCACTTCTTCCAACAAACCACAAAGGGGTAACGCAATATCCACCATTTATCTATCAACATATGCATGTCTGCAAAACTGAACCTTTTTCCTGTCCTGTCCACAGCATCTCAGAAGAATGGCAAACAAAAATGGGACGAGGCAGAGGTGCGAGCTGTAGAGAGGCACATGATGCGCTTTATTCAAGGACAGAGGGTGCCTCAGAAGTTGGACTGCATCCATTGTCTTGAAGCTGAACCTGAGGCACTGAGGACCCGCGCGTGGAAGGGCGTGAAGGACTATGTAAGGAACAGGATCACTGCCTTGAAAAGAGAGGAAAGCAGGAGCGCTATGAAAAATCTGCCTCCTGTTAACTGGACCACCCAAGACACGAGTGGTGGGTATTACCAGCAGCTATGAACATGTAGCACGTCTGTCATGTCAATGCTGTAGGCTACAGTTCATCATCAGCACTTTTGATTTCTTATTCAAGTGTTTTTACAGTTCATTGTATTAGTAAGACCTGTGGGTTTTATGTGTTCATAATGTTAGTTTCTTATATTTTATGAATCAAGCCTTATCACGTGTACAGATATGTCCCAGTGCTTTGTAATCAAACAAATATAAAGTTGTGGTGTTTGTTTTCTATTTTGGTCTTCTGTGATATTTTTAAAGAAACTGCTTTGTAGAGATGTGCACAACAGCCTATATCTACATGAGTGGTTCTCAGCTGGTGGCTGAAATCACGGGGAAAATGACGGAAAAATTGGAGAAAAAACGCAAGAAAGTGATTAAAATTATGAAAAAAACCTGAAAACAAAAAAAAAGAGAAATTATTGATTGTCCCAGTTTTTAATGTGAAAAATCTGGTCACCTTATTATAAAGTACATTTTACAGTGTATATTTTTATACTTTTACTTACGTAAGAATTTAATCTAATGCTAATACTTTTACTTGGTCTGCACTTGAGTACTTCTTCCTGATCTCCATGACACGACATTTGCCCAGTTTTATTTTGAAAGGACAGACGGAAGTCCTGTGTGTGTGTTTGCGTTGACTTGATGCAAAGGGAAGATGCGCAGTCGGCGTCGTTTACCCGTGGTAGCGACAAGCATAGTCACATTGGCTAGCAAGTGTATATTGTTACTACATGTAAAAAGAGGTAAATGAAAGTGAACGTGTCAAGTTTAGAGGATACTACTGTGCATCGACTCCAGATATCCGCATGCTGAGGTCGTGAACCACCCATTTATTCTCATTCAGGGTACGTATAGACGAATATGGATAGCCAATTTATCGTTAACACGAGCTATTCCCCTAAGATGAAGGATGGATTTTGTTAATTAACTTCTAAGCCATGTTACATTGCAGCCAAAGCTACTGTTTACAGAAAGTGCATGTTTCTCTTGCATGTTGATGCCCACTGGTATGAACCAGCTTTGCCTGTGCGTTAAATGATCACTAACACAAAAGTTTGCATGCTTTAACTAAGCCTTCTGTGTTATAATTATTATTTACTGTTTACTGTTCAGGTAACATCTCCCAGGGAAGGCCATTAGGGATGTTGGTGGAGGATAATGGACATCCCTTCAGCCAATCAGAGCGAGGCACCCCAGCAGCAGTGGGCGGGACACAGCGGCTGGTCCTCACCTCCTCCTCCTCCTCCTCCCCTGTCCCATCACCATCAGAACCCAATTTCAACCTTTCAGCATCTCACCCTGACCTCCCCCCATCGACCTGGGTCCTTCCTGAACTGCACACAGCCGAATTACCCAACTTGGCCTGGTTACGGTGTGCAGCATTGCAGTTCCGACGTCTCTCCTGGTAAACCGGCTCCTCCGTGTTCCCTGCCCCTTGTTTCCAATGGGTCACTGCCTCCCCAGCCCTCTGTTGTCAACCAGCAGTTAACATGCGCACCGGTGCCGCATCCTCTCGCGGACCAGAGGTTACTGAACGGACCCCAGTCGCCGCTTCAGAAAGACTCTTCCAGTGGCCCGGCCTTGTTGTTTGCGAGTGCGGATCCAAGTCAAACACAGCCAGTGGAGGGGTTTGCTGGATATGTCCACACTCATACCTCGCCTACATCTCCCATTCAGCAGCAACCCCAGTGGGCTGTTTCAACTCCGGGTGGGTGCATGTTTTCTGTCGTCTGTTTGTGAAATATCCAGCACAAAGTTGATTCATTGCTGTGTTACCTATAGGAGCCGTAAAGCAGTTTGTTCCTGATGCTGTTGGTCAAGAAAGAGCTTTGCAGGTTTGGAAGTGTTCATGAAGGTGTAATTGAGCTGTTATGTGTAGATATATATATTTTTTCACTTTTCAGTCTCCAAACTCTGAATCTCGTTATGGCCTGGACCCGGATTCTCTTCCCAGTGCTGTAAGCATTTAATTGTAGTGTTTTAATTTGTCTTTACCTGAAATGTTATGTGGTAATATCTGCTTGCTGTGGCACAGGTGAAAGTCATGGCTGAGGACCAGGTGCTTTGGGGAGGGAAAGTCTATGTCTCTGAGCCAGTTTCGTGTCTTCCTCCTTTGGCCACAACTATCTGTACTGTACAGGACAAAGGTAAAAAAAGGTCATTTGAAATCAAACAAACCAGATTCATATAGCAGAAGTGTAAAACTCATGTCCCGGACTTAGACTTGTGATTTTAGCCTGACCGTGATATCGAAATTTGAATCTGGTCATGTTATATTTTATTGATTTAAAGCTAAATCTAAAGAAGTGGCTGTTGAAAAATAACACATTATTAAACAAATTAAAAATAAATTAGAGTATAACACTCTTTTACAAATTTACAAAAGTGAAACTGTTTTCATATGACTGAAAGCTTGCTGTTCTAATGACTGTGTAATCATAGGCTGTTTGGGAGTTTAAAAATGTATTATTATAGATATAGGTAGATACAATTGAATCAGTAATGATGTATCTATTGGTCTTTCCAACCCCCTTCATTTAATATACAGTTGATGATGGACCCCAAGAAACAATTGGTCCTGCCCTAGAATATACAGTGCTTAACAAATTTATTAGATCACCTGTCATGAAAACATAAATAACTTACATCGTAATATATCAAAAACGTGTTTCAAATTAACAATTCCATTGTTATTCTATTATAATGACCTAAAATGTCAATATTTTGTGGCCACTCTTGGCCCTGATAACTCGCTGGCATTGTTTTTATGTAGTTTTCCAAAGTCTCTTTTGTTATTGAGTTACAAATAGTTTGTAGCTGTTCCCAGAGACTTGCTTTGGATGAGACTTTGGTTTGATCCAATTTTGATTTATCTAAATCCCAGATCTGTTCAATGTGGTTCAAGTCTGGACTTTGGTTTGGCCGGTCTATCAGATCCAGCTCCAGATTTGTTTTTCTTGGTCAAGTAGAAACATAAAAAGATATTTTGGTACAAAATAAAACAGAAATACTGTTAAATTATGGCAGCAGTGGCACACACCTTGTACTGGGTGGTGGTCTCATACATTTGTTAAGCACTGTAGATCTATTTTTAGATCCGGCTTAGCCCTGATTTGATCTGGATGTAGTCCTTGTGATACACAGAAGATCAAATTAATGTGGTGGCACTTGTTTGAAAAGTGTGAGTATCACTGGTCTTGAATTGATGTAGCCCTAAAGTGCATAGCATTGCATAGCTCTATGTGCTTTCAAAGCTTTTAAATAATGTTTTTTAAAGTTTAAAAGTTATTTAAAGGACTATTCACACAAGAGTCCAATGATTGAACATAGCTACTAGCTAGTCAAAATAAGAAAACAATTCTAGGCTGGACTCATGAATTGGACTTAAACTTGGTCTCACTTATGTCAACATGGATTTAAACACGTAATGAGGACTTGAGAATGCTTTTACAACACATGTGTTTACGGTGTTGTGTGTTTCTTGAACTCAGGCGGCGCTAGTCCTTTCGCCATCCGTGCCACTTCATACAGTTTTCCCAGTGATGGTCAGACTGCCCTGCTCAGCCGTCTGCCACTAGGAGCGCTCATCTCTCCTCTGGCAGGAGAAAACCACGGACAGGTAGCAGCTGATTAGGACCTGTTTATCAAATGCAATTGACTCTGTGCATAACAAGCTAGCGTTCGCTCCACTAATGCCACCTTCATTTCCGGTTCCGGTATTAGCATAGCATTAGCATAGCCTACATGCAGTTGTGCATGTAACTCGATACAGTTTGACCCGAAAATAACCCTGCTCCAGTAAGCAACAGGGAAAAGGTTTGTTTATTGAGTTACATCCACAACTACCAGGTAAGTAGTCTATGCTAATGTAATGCTATGCTATGCTAATACTGGAACTGGAAATGAAGATGGCGTTTGTGGAGCTAGCGCTAGCTTAACTCGAATGTTATTGGGCTCGGTGATAGTTCCTCTGACCTGAAGTTGTGAGGGCCAGTACTTCCTGTCCTATTCATTTCCTATGGAGATTAGCTTAGACCCGTTGGATTAATCATATTTTCTACAGATTTCGTGGTGGACAGTGAGTTCCTGGTTGATGATCACTTACTGTGTGTTAATAACTTGATGTAGGATGTAGATACTTCAGCGGAGGAGACCTGTTTAGACCGGTTGGAGAGTTTGTCTTGAAGCTAAAGGCTAACATGCAATAAAAAGGTAAATTAAATAACAAAATAAAATTTTAACTATGGACCACTGACTCTTTAGAAAATATGATTATTCAAAAGGGTCTAAAGCTAATCTCTATAGGAAATGAATAGGACAGGAAGTACCGGCGCTCACCATTTCAGGAGAAAGGCAAGGCAAGGCAAAGCAAATTTATTTGTAGAGCACAATTCATACACAAGGCAATTCAAAGTGCTTCACAATTTCATAAAATTATAAGAAAGCAGATAAAATCAATCAACAAAACAAATACAATCATGAACTAATTACATTAAAAGTGACATTAAAAGTGAAGAGTGCAGATAAAATACTTTCAGTGACATATGCACAGTTAAAAAGAGCCGTTTTCAGCCTAGATTTAAACATTGTCAAAGTTGAGGCCTGGAACTAGCGCAGCCACATCACGCACTAAGCAGCAAAACTGTGTTCATTTCACCAGAATATTCTACCGGACTGCACAGAATCCGAGTGTATTGGAGGGTGTGGTTCATGCGGTGCCTTCATGTGTCCTGCTATGGGCTGGCAGGACTGTGGTCAGAGGTTTTACTGCCCATTCTGTGGAAAACTCAGTGACGGTAGGCTGTTTAGTATTTTTGTTTGTTATTATTTGTATTGTATGTATTGCATTTCTGTCATTCCTATGTTCCAGTGCCCTGGCAGTTATACCAACCGACCAAAGGAGTAGAAGGAATCCGTGTGGATAAAGAAAAAAGGCCTGAACTCAGTAGAGGGTCTTATGAGGTCATCAGCTCTCAAAGGGTGAGCTCAAATGTCTAAATGCTTTATTTTTTTTCATATTTGGAGAAGAATTCATGAATCAACTTTGTTCTTACAGGGGGAAGCTGCCGTGTTGTTGCTGGCGATAGATGTTTCTGTACAAGCGCTTAGAGGAGGTCATCTGGAGTTCATAACTCATCAAATACGGACTCTGCTATCCTCTGTGAATGGGTAAACGTATTGAAACAGCTTTTTGTAGTAGTAGTAGTAGAGTATATTTCATCTTGCCTCCGTAGAGTATTGTATAAGCTGCGTCCACGTTACAGAATTGTATTTCAGTTGGAGCAGGTGCCAATACAACTAGGAGAAACAGAAATGTCCAAAAATTGGATTGGATCGTGCACATGTTTTTGATTATTGTCACCACTTTTGGACAACTTTATCGTTTATTTACTGACAGAGAAGACATTGAACTTTGTGACACATTTTGTTTCATGTGGATTGGACAAAGAATTACAGAAGGAATTAAGCTAGAAATCAATATTTTGATGGAATTTTCAGCTGCCTCAGTTTTACACTATAGTTTGTTGAGAATGTTGTAATGTTACGTGAACGCAACCTTTGCAACAATATTGGAGAGAAACAGTTTTTGAAAGAAATTTACATAAAGGAATCAATTCTAAAATAAGGCCTTAAATGTCATTAAAAAGCATTAAATAGAATTCAAACATTCTTGGAAAATAAAGACATTGTTCAGCTATTTTTACTGCAAAAATAGGGCCTAGAATACTGTTTGGGCAGAAATTCACTACTTCTGTTCAAAAGTTGATCAGTTGTATCAAAATATTATATTGTATTGTATTGAATATGGAAATTAATATTAAACCAACATCAATTTGTGGTGTTTCTGGCATTAACAACTTAGCATTTGGGCATAAAAATGGCATTGAAAAGCATTAAATTTGACTTGCTGCTACCGGTATAAACCCTGATTTAAAAACAACTTCAGTTGACCAAAGTGCTTCACAGTAGGCTAACAACATTAAAACACAATCACATACAAATAACATGTAAAAAAAAAACTACAAAACCAACACTCCACTAGCTTGTATTGAAGGCCAAGGAGAAGTGGTGTGTCTTCAGTCTAGACTTAAACTGTCCTAGAGACCGAGAGGACCTGACAGACAGAGGAAGACTGTTCCGCTGCCACAGAGAAGGCTCTATCTCCTCTGGTCTTTAGCCTGGCTTAAGGAACAGCTAACAGGAGGTGGTCAGCTGACATCAGGGCTCTGGAAGGAGCGCAGGACCGCAGCAACTCACTCAAATAGGGTGTGCCCAAAGAGTGCACTTATCAATCAACAAAACCTTACATTTCAGGGGAGATGTGCTCCCGCCGCTTTGTTCTAGTCAGTAGTCGGGTTGCAGCATTTTGTATTGTTGGTCCAACCCCATGTACAAAACATTGCAATAATCCACAATGATACAAAAGCATCGATAGCTCTTTCAAAACCAGCCGGAGGAAGATAAGGTTTAATTTTGGCAAGAGTCCTCACCTCATCCTTGTCAAATTTAGAGAGAAGTGAAGAGAGGAGCCACCATTACCCCCAGGTTCTTCACACGAGGACGACAGAGGGCAGATTACACTGTCATGTCCATGCAGGAGGTTACTTTGTCCAAACACCAAAATCATGGTGTTGCTTGTCATTATTTGATGATGATTGGATTCACAAACCTGCCATATTATTCTTTCTTCTGGCCAACCTCTTTTTCATGTTTTTGAATATTGTCACCACTTTTGGACTCCTTTATGAGAGTACACACTGAACTTTGTGGTAGTTTTTGTTTCATGTGGATTGGCCCAGGAATTACAGAGAAATTAGCATGAAACTGAGACTAGAAATCTGTATTTTGACAGTTACCAAAAGAAATCCACCTATCCTCCACCTCAATGTTAAACTATAGGTTCTTTAAAATTATGTGAACTATTGTAAAGACAGTGCTGTGTCCTAAATTGGCGCAGTGAAAGTTCGCTCTGCCTTTTGTGAGAGGGCTTTTGAGAGCTACATCTGAGGAATGAACACTTTAAACTCTTTAAACACTTTCATGATTTGAAAACGGTAGATTGGAAATGAGTTTTTTTCCAACCAATATGAAATCATGTCAATAAATATTATTCTTTCAGAGTGAATGAGGACAGTTTAGCAGACGTTCGCGTTGGTTTGATGACCTACGACTCCAGGATCCACCTGTACGACCTTAGCCCCGCCCTCTCTCGCCCACACATGCTCGTCATTGCCGAGACCGAAGAGCTACAGCTCCCTGTAGCGGACGGCCTCCTGGTTCCTCTGAAAGACTGCGTGGACAGCATCAACAGGTAATGCCATGACGTGTGATTAATGTGTCCACTCCTGTGTAAGTGTAGCTAAGTATTTTGATGTCTTTTCTTCAGCGTGTTGCAACTAATTCCTCAGTTTGGTCCGGAGCATAATGACTCCACTGGTGTGCCCATAGAGCTGCCTGTCAAAGCAGCATTGGCCATATTCCAGGTCTGTATCCACAAAAGAGCAATGCTGCAACCCTTTTTGGAACTACTTCTTTACAATTCTTCCTATTTTTTTAATGCTTTTAGGCTTTGAACTGTCCTGGGAAGTTGCTGATCCTCCACGCAGCCCCTTTGATTGAGATGGAAGCCGCGCATGCATCTTCAGGGTTCTTTGGCTCCAATAAACCAAAGGTGATGTTCACTCACAACATTTATTCATTTCACAAATTATAGCTGCAGAATAACAAGAAAGAGAGGAAAACATGTTCGGAAAGGAGTGGGAAAAGATAAGTTATTTAATCCCGTGCCAAAGTTCATTCACTTATTCAACGTCATCAATTTCACAGCCGACTAACTTCACCTGGATCAAGTACAATACAATATACGTCGAATAATGAATGTCAAATGAATCCTGTTGTGCCCCCTAGTGGCCCCTTAGTGGATATTATTTTCTTCTTCGCTGCAGCTTCCAAATATATTTAGTTTGAGTTCATACTGTATATAAATTGGTTAATGTCTGGATATTATTTAAGTTCAAGGCTGTTCCACAATCTTCCCTCAAACCTTTCACTGTTGTTCTGTGTTTCGGCATCATAATAAATATGAATTGTTCTCGTAGTTTATAAACCAAATTACGTTCTTGAAGCTTTCTTTGTAATTTGCATAGTGACATTTATTGCCTTGCTTTGTATAAAATTTGGAAATCAACATTGTCATTAAGTTACCTGTTTTTAATGAATTTTTGTGACCTTTTGTACTAATTGGACCGCTCTTTTTTGCAGTTTTATTATTGGTTTTAATGTAGAGCGTGTACTTCCCCATATTATAGTGCCATAATTTAACCTCTTAAGCCCTAGCGTCCCCATTTTTGGGGACATGCCACTTTTAGAGACA
>OMNZ01079158.1:8759-34205 GCA_900303255.1 Lesueurigobius sanzi
CGAAACTAGGTCCACATCAGGGCTAAACCAGGACTAAAACTGGACTAAACCAAGTATAACCCTGGGCTAAACTAGGCTTTGACAGGTTCATTTCTTATTAAAATTAACCAAAAGATCTAACAGGTCTAAACCAAGACTAAGACTGGACTTAACTGACTACACCATGACTAAAACTGGACGAAACCAGGTCTACATCAGGACTAGACCAGGGCTAAACTAAAACTGAGCTAAACTAGTGATAAACTTGGACTAAACAGGGTCTAAACCAGGGCTAAAACAGGGCAAAAGCTGGACTAGACCAGCGCTAAATCAGGGTTAAACCAGATGAAACCAAATGATGAGGGAGATGATTTTGTGAATCAAGTCAATGAAAAAAGGCTTCATCTGTCTGACAAATACATTTTTGTGTTTCTTCTCTGGTTTCGTGCTGATTCTTGAGTCCATTTAGGGTAAATCTGCATCAAATTGACAGAAAAAAGATCCGGCTCTTTTCACAATCGAGATCCGGTTCGAACCGTTCACCTCAAAGAGCCGCTCAAAAGAGCCGATTCGGTCATGAACATCACATCACTAGTACAGTTGTGCTCATAAGTATGTATTTAAAAGTATGCATTTCATAGAATATAAATGATAGCCAAGAACCTTTTTATTTCACTCATGGTTAGTGGTTGCGTGAAGCCGTTTATTGGCATTGTTTACGCTTTTCAACTAGAAACTATTTACATATTGTGCATCTTTGTTAGAGTCCTGTTTTTCAGCTGAAGTGAGTGTTTTATGGGGTAAGGTTACTGTCAATAAAGACGTGCATAAAAATAAAATGTGTGTATATTTATCTGTATTTCTGCATAAATATTATTTTTTCATGATCAAGAAAATACAAACTCAAACTGTATTTGCAGTTATTTCACCCACATTGTTTCCTACATAATTCCAGGTGTTCATTCATGGTTTAATGCCTTCAACGGGAGTCATACAATGTAAATCGTGTTGAAAATAAAGAAAAACCAGTACATGAACAGTGTTTCTAAACTTTTAACTGGTGCTGTATATGGGGAAAGTGCGGGAGAAGATGAACATGTTTTGTATTTGAAGGTTGAAACGTCCTGACATTCTCTTTCTGTCTCTCTCTCACTCTCGCAGACCGTTCAGTTTGTTCAGGGAATCTTCGTGGAGAAATATGACCCTACAATAGAAGACTCGTACAGAAAGGTGAGTGCTGCGCTGCTGATCACTAACAGCTGCTGAAGCCTCGTGCTCATTCAGCTCTGTGTAAGGCCTCTCCTCACTCAATGTGGTTACGTCTAACTTGAGAAATGTGAGATGTTTCTTCATAGTCACATTATCTAAGGGCTGGGCAATTATGAAAAAATAACATGCAGATTATTTTCCCCCTATTGAACAATTTCGATTTTCGATTTTATTTTTGTCTAAGAATAAAATTAATAAGGCCATATTTATTCGTTTTTAACTAACGCAGATTGCGGGTCCATGCAGATTGATCCTGCTGTAATGCACTCACTTCTAAACTGCGCTAACTGCTAACTTTCTACTACAGAAGCAGAAATGGGCACTTCCCCTCCCACACAGTAGCTAAAAGACACCACACAGCTGTCACATGGCCAGGGACAACACAAAAAATGTGCAGAGATCGCACAAAAGTGAAAGTGAACGCATGATTGCAACAACGGCTAGCGTTAGCACAGATTAAGTGTACTAACAACAATTCATCCCCTTAGAATTATAAGGTTCTATCTACGTGTACAGAAGGTGCCCAGGAACAAGAATATGTGAATAACCTTCTCGTGGTGGAGGGGTTTGAGCACCTGAATGATTCTAGGAGCTCTGTGTCTGGTAGGGTCTCTCATGGCAAACAGGTCCTAGGTGACTGGTTAGACCAAGAGCGGTTTAGAAGGCCTTGATGATGAGACCATCAAGACCAGTTACATTGTCCGTCGTAAGGCCATCCTCCCGTGGACTCGCCACCTGCAGGAGGAGCCATAAGGGACTGGTGCAGTGTGATGCGGGCAGCTTGGACTGCTGCCCCCGCAACCTGGCAACGAATAAGTGGAAGAAGATGGATGGATGTCAGATAGGACCTTATAATTCTAAGGGGACAAATTGTTAGAAAAGCATTTCTGGCCTTCCTTTTCCACTGGAGTGGAAATCCTGAAGAAATGCTCATGTTGCGTAGTGCTCCACGATTTGCGGGAAACTGCAGATCATTTTTTCACCATCAGCAGTTTGTTAATTATGAAGTTGTATTGATTTTGCAGACGCTATGGAACTATCCATGTAACTAGAAACAACTGAGCATTTACAGCTCACTAGACTTGTAATTGCTAGTGAGCAGTATGTATTTTTTTCTGCGGATGGAATAGGCTATTTGGCTTGACGATTAAAGCTCACCATGCAGTTATGCAGTTATTGACCATTTTTAATATTGACCATTTTTAATATCGAGATTTGATTAAAATTCCTTTAATTACACAGCCCTACATCCATCCATCCATCCATCTTCTTCTGCTTATCCGTTGCACCAGTCCCTTATGGCTCCTCCTGCAGGTGGTGGGTCCACGGGAGGACGGCCTCACGGCGGGCGATGTACCCATAAGGGGCTTCTGAACCGCTCTTGGTCTGACCCGTCACCTAGGACCTGTTTGCCCTGGGAGACCCTGCCAGGAGCATAATGCCCCAGACAACATTTGGGTGCTCAAATGTCTCCACCACAAGAAGGTGGCGGTTCTAGGAGGGGCCAGCTCTACATAATCTGTATAAAACTTGAATTATGGCAGCACAACTCCACTGCAGTGTTTGTTATTGGACATTCAAAATCAGCCTGAAGTTGACTTACTTTAGTCTTACTTTAGTTTGGACTTTAGTCCAACTTTACTGAAGTATGTGTACTTTAGTAACTTTTTTTGGAATAAATGTACTTTGAGGAGTAGTTTTATTACATTTACTTTTTTACTTGAGTAAAAATGTCTATTCTTTTTTAAGTAACAGCATTCTTCTACAGTATATCATGCTAGTTTAGCACTTTCAAAGTTAACTATAGGCATTTCACTATTTTTCCTTTAGCACCATGAAGTACTCAGTGTTTTTCTGGGGCTAGAAAAGACTCTTGAAGCACTGAAACACCGCCTCTCCTCGCGTGGAGGCCGCCCATTTCATGTCTATAGAGCCACTGCAGCGTGGAAGCATGCACCACCCATGAAACTTTATCAATGCTATGAGTAAAGATGGCCAGTGTGGAGCCTCATGTTACAAAGAGATGACATAACTTTCCCCACACAGCATCGTTAACCATTTAGCAGGGTTAGCGGCTTGGTTTTAATCACCGCTCTGGCCCCTCCATCGGGTGGTTTTACTGTGGGAATCGCATCAGTCTTAAGAGTTAAATTCTCGGAAAATCCACAAATTGTTCATCAAGCCGTCATCTGTGGAGTTATCTGTAGGGGAAGATGTTTGAATATACTGTATATGGCTTTTCTTTGAATTCTCCTTCAACCACAAATTTCTCTTACCATTTGAATTCATTTAGTTTGTGTTAGAATAGTTTCATTAGGTCAGTGCCCTCTCAAAGACTGTAAGCACTTTGGTCTTTATCATCTTGTACTACTATCTTTTAAGCCTCATTGAGCTTCATGTTTGATAATATTGAGCTTTCCAAATTACACTGGCTTTCACATCGATCTGATTATTTGCTCATAACGTATTGTGTATTCTTGCAGCAAGTGGAGGTAGATGGCCAGCAATGTATGCTTGAAATTCTCGACACAGCAGGCACAGTAAGTCAACTCTCAAAAAATACCTATTCTGGTTCATTTGGTCATGGCTGTAGGATCGGATTCATTCTTCCTGTTGCGTGTGTTTCGTACAGGAACAGTTCACGGCGATGAGGGACCTGTACATGAAGAACGGCCAGGGCTTCGCTTTGGTTTACTCCATCACAGCACAGTCTACTTTCAACGACCTCCAAGACCTGCGGGAACAGATCCTACGAGTAAAGGACACAGAGGACGTAAGTGCTGCACCAACAGTTTAAAGATTTTATTACTTATGATTTACAGCAGTCGTTTGCAAAGTGAGGCTCACAAGGCACTGAGAGGGGGTCCCAAGTTGATTTCAAGACAGGAAAAAGGATTATGACTCTATTTAATTCTTAACTGAACCGCATATATTTGGGAATGAAGGTGAAATGGTGACTAACATTATGAAAGAAGTTACAAAGTTGGTGGTTCAGTTTAGGCCTGGGCGATATGATGATAAAAATCTAATCGTGATCTGGTCTTCAGGACGATCTGCTTTTTTGGGAACATCGTCGTATCGTGATTCAGTGGTGTTTATGTTCAACGCAGCTCTGAGCTCAAATACACTTTCTCCCCTACTGTCCACGCTACTGTCAGGAGTAAATCAGAACTAAACCAGGAGAAAACTAGGTCTAAACCAGGTCTAAAATCAGACGATAGCACGGACTGAATCTGGATTAAACCGGGACTAAACTAAGAAGTAAACCGGACTAAAGCAGAGGCTGAAATCAAGGACCAAACTTAAAAAGGACTAAACCAGGGACAGAGTGAAATGATGATTACCCAGGACTAAACCCAGCACTAAACGCAGGACTAAACCAGGTCTAAACGCAAGGACTCAATCAGAAATAAACCAAGAGAAAACAGGGTCTAAAACAGGTCTTAACCAGGACTAAACCACTACAACACCAGGTCTAAACCCAAGAAGAAGCAGATGGCTTTAGTCGCCTTTAAAAGACAATTTACACATGAATCATGATCAAATTTAAATCGTGTTTTAAACTAAAGAAAATCGTGATAAGATTTTTTGGCCATATCGCCCAGCCCTAGTTCAGTTGCAATTGAAATCGTCATGAAAGTTTCAAGCCCGTTTGTTTAAAGTCTAATACTTCCTGAAGTAGCCTAGCTGCCACAGAGTGTTTTTACTACTGCAGAGGGAGGTGTTCAAGGGGTGTGGGATAACACCTTTAGCACTAAAAATGTAGTTCTAAATGGACAAAAAAAGACACAGCTGTGCATATAAGTTGTATTTTAGCAAATAAATATCAATATATTTACTTAGCTAAAAAAATGTCAAAAATATTGCTCTATTATCGCGTTAGCGCAAAGATCAGGTTTATAGCCCTTTATGTTCAGAGAAGCAGATATGAGTGGAATAATGTAGTGTTATATAACATATAACACTACATGTATTAAATAAAAACATTTACACAAAGCAAGCCTATCCACTTTTCCAAGTTGATTATAGTATTAAAATGATAATTCAAGGGTCATTAGAATAGATAAAAATATGTGATTAATTTGGGATTAATCACAAGTTAACTATGAGATCCATGAGATTAATCGCGAGTAAATATTTTGATCGTTTGACGGCACTAATATTTTTTTCTGCTGGTAAAATGTTTCGCACTAGATGAATTAGTTTTCCGTTTCACCTTGAAAGGTGAGAGTTCACTGATGCCTCCTGATCATAGAAAGCTTATTGTAGCTTTAAAGTTTTACTGATTTTTATTTTTTTGTGATAAGCACAAACATCTATTTAAAGTGGGATCCTGAACAGAGGTTACATTAAGTGATAATTCTGTCAATATTTTGAGTTCTGACAAGAAAACTTTGAACACTGTCCTTTATTTTGAAGGATTGAAAATCGAGCTATCGTCATCTTTTGAGAGTTTTAAAACATGTTCCATGAGTCTGCTCACAAATTACATTTACAGATTTACTTTCATTTCTCCTGTTATGTTTTCTTGCATACAGTAGCTGCATAATGGGTATATAATGAGAGATGAATTAATGAACAGATTTTTACAACTGATCTAAAGAACTGGCCAACATTAAAATGGCTTAGTCATATTCTCCTTAACAAGCCACATTTTTGTCTCGTGTCTCGTTGGCAACCAGTTAAATTGACATCATGAAATCACAATATGCCCCTGTTTTACTGCACATTGTCTCTTCATTCTCAGAAACTACCTTCATTTATCTATCGTCAAACTTGAATGCAAATGGTGTTGTCTGATTCTGCCTCAGTCGCAGTTTGTTTTTAGCCGCTTGAATTGTTCGTGCCGTTGCTAAGGATCCCATTCACACACACTATTGTACGCCAGGGTAATGACACATTTACATGCTGCATGAAAACACCGAGCTGCCACTTGGATACACAAAAGGTGCTCCCATTGTTGCAGGAGAAGTTGACATTTACTCAAGTACAATTCTGTGAGAAAGTTTGACAAATCGTGCAGGTGAGGGTTGTTTTAACAAGGTACTTTTTATATAGTAAAACAGTGGTTCTCAACGGGTTTGGCGCCAGGACTCGCCATCAATCTACAATCACACGTCGTGACCCAAATAAGTTATATTTTTGATATAAATATTGAAAAATACTGTATTTTCAAACATATTATTATTGATGAAACATAAAATAATCTTGCAAGGCTGAAATCGTGATGAAAATAACACACTTTAATAGGCTCGGATGGGTTTGTGTACTTGAGCTATTTTGCAAATTCGAGTTTTACTTAACAGCAGCAAAAAAAAAAATAAAGTCTCTAGCCCATTCCTGTCAGGAGTTATGAAATTTTAAAGAAATAATTAAAAAATGCTCAATCCAGCCACTAGGGGCAGCCAAGATTTTTTTTTTTTTAATGGAAGGAATTCCACACCTGTCCAGCAGAGGGCACTGTCATCGTCTTATGGCCATACTGCCTTTGCACTGTAATATTATATTGTAATTTGAAGGGGGCCCCAAACAAAAAAAATCATTAGTCTCTTTAAAAAATGAATTCTAAAAGCAAAAAAGGCAGCTAAACAGCTAAAGGACCAGCTGCAAATATGATTTATTTTCTAAAATGCACCTGAATGCAGAAAATCACATCTGAATTAAAAAAAGAACTGGACTCTTGGACTCCCCCAGGTCAAAAGTGCAATATGTCTGAAGTAATTTTAAGTGCTTTAAAAAAAAATTATTGAAAATCAAATCGAAACTCGAATAAAAAAAAAATCATGCTCCCCATGAGGCTTGTGGCCCACTTGAAAATGGTTCCAGGACCCACCATTTGGGAACCACTGTGGCCTTTCATATACCCCCACGCCTAGATCTGGATCAAATCAGGACTAAACTGGGTGTAAAACAGGCCTAAATTGGACTAAATTATGTCTTAATTGGGTGTAAACCACGTCTAAACCAGAAAAGCACTTAAATGCATTACAAAAGCATAATTTACTTAAAAAACGGAAAGTATAATATTTCAGAAGCTCCACCACTGTCTATAAATTAGAAATGCCTACAGTACACTCAAATAACCAAATACTTTTCTACTCTTCATTCATTATTTGATACAATTTTTGCTTATATTTAGTTGAATTGTTTTGAAACATTATATTTGAGGAGATATCTGGCCCACTTTACCCATAAATGCTGATGGGACATGAGTGCTGTGTTGTTGTGTGGTCCTCAGCTCAGATCAGTAGCCGGTTGACACAGAGAGGATGTGTCGGCTTATTATCTGGGGTTACAATACTTTTTTTTTCTACCGCGAGGCCGGAGCGGTGAGTAAGCCCTCCGTTCCTCTCTGGTCGGGCTGATAGTGCGTCAGCTGGATCAGCGATGCCCTTTTTTGGTGATCTTTGGAAGGATTCAGTGTTAGCGCAGCCCCTCATGTAGTTTTCCCCCACTCCACCATCACTTCTTTCTCTGCTCTCTGGTGCAGAAATTTAAACCTCTTTCTAAAATTAAACCTTGTGTTTCCAGAGCTTTTCTGCTGATTATTAGAATAACTTGATTTATAGTTCTCTGATCTGCAATGCAGGAAAGTTCATGCTGTAATTAGATGGAAATGGTGTAACACAGTTTCATGAAGTCATCAGATGAAAGAAAAGATAGGAAATCAAAATTCACATCATACAAGTAAAGCCATGGACTTAACTGACACCGTGCATTAAACAGGGGCAAGTTGAGCACAGACTACTGAAAACAATCATCACTCGCCTCACATAAAGAAGGTCTTGGGTTTGATTCTGGGGTCTAGTTGTTTTTTATATATATCTGTGTTTAATTGGGTCTCCTCAAGGTGCTCCGGTTTCCAATATCAACCCAAAAAATAAATGTACAATAGGTACCTACTGCTAGGTGCTTGTGACTGGGGGGTAAACGACTTCATAATATTAAAAGTCGACTGTCCGCATACTAGACGGCGACGTCATCATGAATAAAAAATACATTGTAATTTATTTGGCAAAACTGCACATTTTTAACAACTGTCAACCAAAACAGCGCCTTCACAGTAGTGCGCCCCCACGCACACACTCAGACATATTCATGAGCTTTGCCCCGTCGCTCAACAATAATGCCATCATCATGCACATGACCTTACAATGTGTATTTTTCTGATCTGATTCTGTGAGTATGACAAAAAAAAGTCTCTAAATCAAGACCAAGACGCTTTGAACCGGGCTTAAACTGAGCCAGGCCAAGCTATACGTTTGCCCTTAAGCTCCATAACACCCTCAACAATCATGTTTAAGCTTCAAATATCACAAGCAGAATGCATATTCAGCGCAGAGCCAACCCGCTGTGTTGACATTAAACATGCAATGCGTCGCTTACCACGTCTTCCTTCCATCAGTGGTGAAGTTGTTCCGGTCACTGGAGCGCTTGGAGTCCGGTGTTAAGCGTCCTCTGTAAAATATAATCCACAGAAAGTGGGTCCAGTTCTTCACCTCTGTCCTAATGCCCATTTTTCAGAAGTTTCAAGCACTGCCAGACTAGATGGCAGCTCTTGTCTGGCAGCAGCCACAGAGAGCGAACAAAGTCGCGAGGCGAGCTAAAGTCGACTCGACTAGTCTGCTCAACTCCTACTTGTGACCAAACCTAGTTCAACATCTGGAGAGGGGTCGCCAGTAATTTGTTCCATAAAACACCATTTATTTGAACTTGAACAACTGAATAACTTCCGTTAGTGCTGTCTCAGGACCCACCAAGCATTAAAACTTACTATCCAAAGGACACTGTCGGCAAAGATTCTTCAGTAGGTGTGGGAACCTACTGGGTACGTCGCGATATGATACGAGGCTCAAGATAACAATTATCTCACGATATGACGAACGGCGATTATCGATATATTGGTCAGGAATCAATCAATGATGATCTAGAGCTATTAAAGAGAAAATTTAAGGCTGCACGTTTTGTTAATTTTCTTTAATACTCTGTTAAAGGTTTCATCCCCGCACTGAAATTGAACCCTTTCCTAAAGTGTACTATCACCCAGGCGGCTCAATTAGAAACACCTGCTTATTATTCCCACACAGACCCAGCCACAATTGACTCCCAGAGAACTCTAAAGCTGAGCCGTGGTCAGCTGTGTGTTTGTCCAAAACAGCATCTGCTGAGTCCAGCTGATGGCACTGCGCACCTCACCTTTATGCCACAGCGTGTGTGTCACTTTTCTCTGTATTGTTCATATTGTTCATGTGTGCATAGATTGAGGCTATATAACATGAGCATTTACGTAAATTGCTGTGACTGCAAAGTTCATTTAATAGTTTGTTATTTTTGGCACATTTTTGGAGCGCGAGGGTCCTCTATTGTGTTCACGGGTAAATGTTCAGACTTTCCCCTGAGCTCATTCACATCATGTGACATCACAGAGCTGAGCAGAACCGACATAGCCACAATGATGCATCCTGTCTCAGTTTGTAAACATCAGACATGATCTCCTGCAGCCCTGCACCAAAGATGTATCCCTACGCATCACCGCGTAATAAGTTCATCTCGGGCCCGGGCCCTGGTTCAGACCTGGTTTAGTCCTGGTTCACACCTGATTTAGGTCCTGTCACACCACTGACAGTCTTTTGACAGGGGGGGTGGCTATCTAAATGAGATGTAAATGAGCCCTATTGTCTATCCCAGCAGCAGAGAGAGGTGAGAAGTTCTCGATCTTTAGAGCCAGATTTCTCAGGTTTGAGGATCTATGAGGGTCTACCTTCAAGTGGCCACAACTTCTTCAAATATGATCAGATTCCCATGTGTTACACATCATTGGAAAGCTTGGAGACTACACTTTCAGAATCTGATAATAACTCAAAATGCCCAAAATCGACTTGTTCCCCATTTTCCTATGGACTGTCACATTTCGTTTCCACTCGCGCCAGCTTTGTTTGACTTCCATAATAAATGCTACGGAGATGATTTCATTTAGTGTCTAAAAAGTTCTCCCTTTACTCATTTACCGTGGCAGCATTGGAGGAGGAGGGACAGGTGAGGGTGCTTTTTTCCTCTCCATGTTCTCTCCCCCTGGATTTCTTCTTTGCTGGGGACCGCTGCCCTCTTGACTGCAGCTCATGCGAGGCCCGTCCCCGGCAGACTTTCAAGTCAGTCTATGAAGAAGGAGGTGTTTTAGAGCAGTTGCATATTAAAAGTATATATAATATATAATAAAAGTATTGATACTTAGCAAGGGCATATCCATAATCTATTGTACGAGAAAATATTGATATATTTAAATAACATCACACTCCTATTCTTCAGGAGTCATCTGTACTCTGTAGTTTAAGTGTAGGACGTTTCGTTCTTCATCCAAAGAGCTTCGTCAACGGCACAGAGTATGGGTGGATTTAATATATACAGTGGGAGGGGTTATCTGTAGGTCCCAACTAAAGGATCTTTGCCTACGATGGACAACTCTGAAAGAACTTGCAGACGTATCCGAAGGAAAATATTTTTCTTTACCCGTTTTCTGTACCTTTTACCCCCCCAATACAATTGTATCATTTAATGGTAACCAGCCCTACATATTGCATGTTTTTTATGATCTCCATATAGATTTTTCTCCTAATTGTGATCAATATCTGCAAAAAAATAAAACATTCTACAAAATTCACTAATTATAATTCGAACCACAATCAAATGATAGGCATATTCATTACTTCACTTTGCTGGCCGGATTGAAAGTGGCTTGTCAGAGTAAAAATCTCCAAGCATATATTCCTTCTCGTACTGCCTGCTTAATCTTTGCCAGTAAATGCTTCTGTTTTGCGTTTTGAATATCCTTTTTTGCTGCCCGTTGCTGGGTTCACTCTGGCCTACAGGCTGCATGTGGTCATCCTGCGGCCTGGTGCTCCGTGTTGGTGATTGGACTGTCAGGGCAGAAGTGTAGAAGGCCCCAGTCCATCAGAAACAGCTCGGGGGATTGTGGTTTTGTGGCTTCATTAGATCCGCAGTGGGCAGGCAGAGCTGAGGTTAGCCCCGGCTGCACATATGGAGCGCAGGATCAGTGGCTCAGCTCCCATGAAACACTGTCAATGAATCCTAACTTGCCAAAAGAAAATTAGGAGGGGATTATATTTTTTCTAGTTTTAAGTTTTACAAGAACAATTGGGACATGACGTCTTTGAAGTGTCTTACTTTTTAGGAGCTTTGCCTATTTTGGTGTCCACATAGTGCACCATTGGACATGGACAGTTAGTAGAGCCTATGTGGTAATAATTAAAGAGAGAAACTAAGTTTTATCTAAAACTACAAACACATGTGTCTTGGAAATTGGACTGTTTCCACCAAGAAGCATTTATTGGTCTTTATATACTGGGAGAAAACATGTTTTGTGTTTTCTCTCCACTTTAGAATCGTTCATTGTATAGTCCGCAAATCCACCCTTAAGCAAATGTTTGGTTAAATTAGCCTGCTGTTTGGAGAGGAGATATGTCAATGGGAACACAATGGTGTAGCTTTGTCCCACTATGTCCCACTGGCACGTATCAATCAAAATTTCAGTTTTCAAGGGGAAAAAAAAATGCAGTTTGACTGTTACAATACAATATTTCTTAAGAATTGTGTTTATTCTGGCATTGATCATGAGTCTGATTTATCAAAAACAGTTTATCCAGACACATTTTCGACAAAACACCACGGCTTGACCCACTTTTGGACCCCAACCAACCAGAACCACTGCAGTCAGGCATTTCTTTTCATCTCCAATTTTTATATGCCACACAATACAATACTGACCACCATTTTCTAAAAAGTGTATTCTAAGGGACCTAGATTGGTGAAGAGAACCTTTACCAAACTAACAATTGACCTTTCGCAAAACCCCACCCCAAAATGACATTGTCCAATCAAAACAGTCTAGCAACCGTATGTAGGACACACCTGAGCGATCATAGCTCGTAACAATGAGGACGTAATTTTCAGATTCTAGGTGTAGACTAGAGGAGTACGACCAGCAGGGCTCCTGTGGGTTTAGCTAGTTAGCAATAGCAACGCAAATATTTTAACACAAGAAGAAAACTTTCCCAGCAGTGCGAGAGCATGATCGATGCATATTTTGATAATTTAGACATACAGTATGTGACCAGGCATGGGAAGCTTAAATTGCTTACTTTGCGTTGTCTTCGTCAGAGGGATTCTCCCAAGTCCTAATATGTTCCTTTCTGGGGCTCCGGTGGTAGTCTTCGAGCTGCGTTCGCGATCTTCATCTTGCCTAGGGAAAATGTTCCTTGCCCGGGCTCCTTGCTCCAGCGAGTGTCTGTGCGCGAGAGTCCCCAGGGAAAATGCTGCTTGGTCTCCTGAAGATCTAAGCCAAATCCCGGTCTGTCGTGTGATGTCTCTGTGGCGATCTTCCCAGGGAAATAATGCTCCTGCTCCAGCGAAGATGGCGTCAAATCCCGGCCCCCATGTCTATTTGTCATGTCTGACAATCCACTCCACTGCATAATGTGAGCAATTATGCCTCAATCTGGAGGATATCGTTCAGGTATTTCTCCTAAAGAGCAGCTATCACACACTTCTCCTCGCTATGAAATGCATTGATCTCTATCAGCGTTCCCGGTGCACAGCTAGCTAAGGGGTCGGGGCATTTGTGAAAGGTCAATTGCATGCTTTTTTTCAATTTTCTAAGCTTTTTTCCTTTGTGTCTTTCATTGAAAGTTTCTCCAGGTTTTCTCTTTCATCTTTGAATCTGTAATGACCGATATTTCCTGCCTCGTTGCAGGCCATTACTCACTTCGCTGTGAGCATGCACCTGTGCTGACAGATGCATATGTTTATCTGGTGTTGCTCTGAGGAATGCAGGACAAAAGGAACCACTTTCTCCTCCTTTTTGATCCAGGTCAGAGGAATCTCTTATTTGGAGAACAGTTAAAGCCCTCACAGACCTGAAGCTCCCCGACTCCAGTCCTGCAGCTGCTTTACCTCTCAGCCCCGGCACGCACCATTTACGGCGAGGCTGGCCAAACGCTTACACGGCTATGCTCCTCTTCCCCCTGAACGCAGTAGTGCTAAATTTTTTAACAAGGCATTAATGGTAACAGAACTATTTGGTTTTAAAGCCGGTTCAACCAAGTTCTCATGACAACTCCATGTCTGTCACTGCTTGCATGGCTGGGTTCCTGCCAAGGCTCCACTGTTCACGTGTGACTCACTGATGCTGGGGCCACGGCAAAGATGGAAACCCCAGGGACTGATGCAATCAAACGCATGGTGTCCACGGGTTATTCAGATGCTTTAAAAGTCAAGAAATTGTGCCGAAATCAAGGCCTTAAATATTTTCAGTATTATCTTGGATCATACTGGGAAAAAAAGCTTCTTGGAGAAGGACATTGTGCAGCTATTTTTACTGCATAAGATTGTTGAAAATAGCCAAAACAGTTGCAATTTTGGCTGGAATTGTACACAATTTTTTGCTCGAGTTGCCCTTTGTATCCAAATTTATTTTCAAAATTGTTCTATCATTTCTATATTATTTGATTTTGAATGTTTGCAAATCTTAAGTAAAATATACAATAATCTTTTGAGTTTGCAGCATTAAATGATTGTATTTGGGGATTTAAAATGTCATTACACGCATAAATTTTGATTCCAACAGGCATTAAATCTTAACCTTGCCTGCAAGCTGAATTCTCGCGGTATTTGTGATTTCACAAACACACGAGAATCCATCTTGCCCCGAGCCGCTAAAGTGTTTGAGCCAGGACCACCAGTGGGACGGAGCGACGAAAGCAGCAGGTGCCGAGCAAAACAAATATTTGTTTCGAAAATAAGGTAGAGTCGGTTAAGGTGCCTTCAACCCACAAACTCATGCTACAAAAACCACTCGACGACATTATGATATAAAGCTCAGAGCCGCTAACTAACAAACAACTACGAGCGAAACTCCGAACGGATTCGTTTGGAGCGGTCCCAGATTGATATTCTGGAGAACTCAACTACGAGTGCTACACAATGTCTATCTGGCCCTTGCCAGGTTAATTAAATCTAAATTCATGACAAATCCTCTTGTTTTGTTTGGCTTGTTGGAGCCAAACCAGCAACATATTGCTGGTTTGGCCAAAAAATCTTATCACGATTTTCTTTAGTTTAAATCACGATTTCGATTTTTATCACAATTCATGTGTATATTGTCTTTTAAAGGCGACTAAAGCCATCTGCTTCTTCTTGGGTTTAGACCTGGTGTTGTTGTGGTTTAGTCTTGGTTAAGATCTGTTTTAGTCTAGAGTTTTGACATGTTTCCCTCATGGTTTAGTCCTGGTTTAATTCTGATCCAGTCTGTGATATTGTCCAGGTTTATTCCCGAGTCAGACCCAGTTTTCTTTATTTCTGATTGAGTCCTTGGGTTTAGTCCTTGTTTAGTACAGGGTAATCGTGTCATTCTGTCCCTGATTTAGTCCTTTTTAGTTTAGTCTTGGTTTAGACCTTGATTTCAGTCTCTGCCTTAGTCCAGTCCAGCTTTGCTTAGTTTAGTCCTGGTTCAGTCCGTGATATTGTCCGATATTAGACCTGGTTTAGACCTAGTTTTCTCCTGGTTTGTTCTGGTTTAATCATAAAAAACACTGAATCACGATATGACAATGTTCCCAAAAAAGCAGATCATGGAGAACAGATCACGATTTGATTTTTATCATATCGTCCGGCCCTAGATGACGTCGTTGCAGAGCAGCTCATTGGGGACCCTGCTCCATTTCAATCCAAAGCTCTGTTTACTTGCAATAGACGTAAGACTTGAAACACTGCGCGGCTAATATATATACAGTGCATCACCAAGGTTACTTCCCTTCAAGTGATGTCAGTGAAAACTATAAATAGGCCATCGTTCCCTTTGGCTTTCCCTTTCATGGTGACCACAACAAGGGAGAGTGGCCTCCCAACAGATCATGCAGTTATTCACAAGCTCATTCGGCCTTGGTTTTACCCCGGGACGCCCTTCATGATGCAACACCTCATTTGTTCAGAAGCTGCAATACAATGTCTATATCGTGACCTTTATTTATGAGAGTGGTGGGCCTTTTACTTGTTGGGATAACTGGAGTATGAACTTACCAGTGGTGTTCGCTGATCTTTCAAACGGAGAAAGCTCATAGCAATCAATCAATCAATATACGGTAGCAATTGGATTCATAAAAAAGTCCTGAAAGTCCTTTCCACTGGCCCACATCATAAACATGTTTTTGAATATTGTCTCTCCTTTTGAACACCTTTTATTAGAACATAATTAGACCTTAGTTCATATGTGCTGACAGAGAAGACATAAACTATTCTTTGTTTCGTGTGGATTGGCCCAGAAGTTGGAGAAATTTGCAATAAACTAGATTAGAATAAGTCTAGAAATGTGCTCTTTAGAATGTTGTGATGTCATATGAACGCAACCTATTGTCACAGAATCTCCAAACTTCATGAAATGATTTAAAACTGATTTAATGCTGAGTTACCATTAGTGATGTCCGCAGATCCTGATTTAGACCTGGTTTAACAGACTTTTAACAGATTGAATTAGTACAAAAAGACTATGGGAGTTTTGTATCGGTATCGGCAAACATTAAGTGTTAAAAGATCGGGTCGGGAGTGAAAAAACAGATCGGGACATCACTAGTTACCACACATGATCCCAATGCAGTAACCCCCATTTACTAGGTCGTTTGTTCTCCCCTGCCCCACTTCCCTCTCGGTTGCATTCCACTGTGGATTCTTAAGTTGACACTGGACAGTCCCACCCTCCCTCCACTGCACATACCTCCCTCTTTGCCCCCTTCTCCATCCTCTTTATCCCGACTCAGCTCCTAGTTTGTGTTACTGGGGCATACCACGGCTTCTCCAGAGACCCCCAGGAGACGTGCGGCGCTGCAGTCGAGTCTGGGGCTTGTTTGGATATCAAACATCAAGCAGCAACCTCCGCTGGGTTCGCTCAAACATTGCAGCTTCCTGTCGTAGCGCCCACAGAGAGGAGAGTCCAGAGAGGATAAAACACAGGAGAAGACCCGCAATATATTCCGCTATAGGTCGCGTTCACCTTTATGGAATTTTATTTCAGTTGAAGGTGCCACTACAGATCTGTGAGAGAGAAACAGTTTTTGAATGAAATTTCCAAAAAAGAAAAAAAGTTGTACTGTGACAAAACACACACACGCACACGTCTGGGGGGGCCATGCTCTGGACTGACAGGAGAGCCAGGGGAAGGCAGGATTTCCCCAGCATGGATTTATTTGTTGCCGCCTCCACAAATAGATACCACAGCTGATTTATTATTGTCCCTTGTATCGTGGCCAGCTGTTTCCACTAGTTAGTTCTGACGGCTGGTAAAACAATATACGTAAAGTTTGTGTAGGTTCTCAGTCGTACAGGAGTTGTCCATAGTAGGTAGAGTTTAGATTCTCTCCCCGAGCCCGACCCTGACGATGTCATGCATCACGTTTGAGTTTGGGCCGGGCCTTATTTTAATTTTTTAAATAATTTGAATAATTTTTTTTTTTTAATTAAAAAAAAATTGCAATATACTATAGGCTATACTTAGTCTATTAGTTAGTGTGGTTATACTAAAATAAATAAGCTAGCTGTTGCGGGATGTGTTTAGGTGCTCATGGCAGGTAAGTGCGCAATGAGACGGCTGCCTTGGGCTCACTCTCCCAGCTGTGTGTGTGTTTGACCGGTGATAGAGACGGTGTGGGGCAGACAGCGAGTAATATAGTCTGCGAATAAAGCCCACTTTTCAGAAAAACTGCTTTTTTTGCAAGCGTGGAGTTTAGGGAGTTATGCAGTGCGCAGTGCATGCTTGCTCTGCCTTCTTATATCATTCAATCTCCCCCTACACTTGACTTGGGATGCGTTCAAAGACTGGAGCTGCAAACAGCCAAAGAAAACTTGTGAGAGGAGAGCTGGGCCGGGCTTGATTTTTTTTGGGCCTGATCTAAGCTCTAATCATAGGCAAAGATTCTTCAGTCTTCATCTACACTCTGTAGTAGAAGTGTTGGACGTTTCGATCTTAGTCCAAAGATCGTCATCAGCTTAATAACGACGTGAACACGCTGTGGGTCTCTTAAGAGTAAACCAGAAGGAGGAGTTAACTCTTAAGTCCCTCCTCTCTTGGTGCTAAAAGTAGAAAAACATCTTAGCCTATTCATACTTAATATGGCTCGTTACCTCTGTATTGTCTCACCTTGGGCTAAGTTCTAAGTCTGTTGATACTCCCCTATTGCCCTGCTGCGCCCAGTATTCCAGGCTCATGAGCATGACAGTGGAGATGGTTTCACTCTAAAGCTGGACACACACTAGAGGATTTTTTGCCGGAGGCGTGGCTCAATAAAAACTTTCTCTCATGGCATGATCTGTGGTGTGTGTGGTCTGTGCACAGATCTTTAGTCTCTAGTGTGTGGGCACCTTAAGGGTGCATTCAGACCAGGAAAATCCTTTGGTCCGCTTGTTTGGTGCAGACCTAAAGCGGACTTTATTTTTTTCATTTGGTGCCTGGATTATTCAGACTGTACTTTTTGCAATTGAACTATATTACGTAAATACAACCACGCATGTGACGATCGGCGCACAGAACACAGACCCGGAAATGGAAGAAAACATGGAAGTCCTACGTGCTGCATTCCTGCTCTGCATATTTGTACTGTTATTACCGCATCCAGGCAGTGTTAGCGTTAGCAGCAGTGAAGGGCTAATTTTTCCCACGGTGTCTTTCTAATCTAGAAAGACATTGGAACGAACTCTGGGCCGTTGAAAGCGGACCTAACGGTGCAGGTCTACCAGGACACCAGGTCTAAGTCCAAGAAGAAGCAGATGGCTTTAGTCGCCTTTAAAAGACGATATACACATGAATTGTGATAAAAATCGAAATCGTGATTTAAACTAAAGAAAATCGTGATAAGATTTTTTTGGCCAGATCGCCCAGCCCTATTTTAGAAGCCAAAGCTGTGAATATAACAAATATTTAGTTTCTCATTTTCAAAGGCTGACCCAAGTCTTTCCTTTTGTCGGTTCTCTTGGACTTGACCCTCTCCGCTCTATCAAAATATCAAGCGAACCATTTTCGCCTGCCCATTCCAGCATGTAAATGGAGCGTGGATTCAGCTGAAATAAGTTTGCAAACATTCAGGAAGGAAGGCGATGTTATCCCGGTTTTGGGCGGGGCGTCCTCCGGGGCCCGAGTGCAGGAAACAGCAGGCAGGAAGAGACGCATCCCCACTGCCCCTCGGCCCCGGCCCGCTGTCACAGAATATACTCTTCCTCCTCTCACATGTGGGGCTTTGGGACATGGTCAGGACACAGAGTCATGTCTTAGAATACGTTCAGACCTCTTTCGTTATTTACTCTTTTATTAAATAACTTTCTCATTCCTATCTCCTTATGCCATTCCCAAAGTGTGGTATGGGTGCCCCTGGGAGTCCTCAGAGGTACAGCATGGGGCACCCAAATAGAGATGGGCAATATATTGTGCAAGGTAATATCGAAATTGTTGTCGGGAAGATATGAAAATTGGCAATGTCGGGCATATCTTCAGTGTAAAGAAGTAGCTAAAAATATAAATTAAATATACTTGATGTGTATTCGCTCAAAAAGTTAATAATAAGTAATAATAATGCTCCTTTTCTTCACTTTTGCAGTTTATTCAATCAATCTGTCATTTTTTTTTACTTTGTTGTTGAATGCTTTTCATTCAACAATGTAACACAAAGCGCCTTACAACTCAGAATCAATCAAAAAATCAAGCCCGACCCGAGCAATTAAATTGAATAATAGGCCCGAGCCCGAAATAAACCCGACGGCTTTATTGAAGGTATTGAAGCCGGGCCGCGAATTTATTTTATGCAGGATGGCAGGGGAAGTGATGCCTCTGATTGGCTGACAACACGGCCTCTAATTGGCTAACCCTAAAACCCAACTCTAACCTTAAGGATAGTGGTGAATGGGCATTTTCTTGAGATTCATTGACTTAAACCCTCCTAATCCAATCACAGACCACAGATCATCGGCATCTCTTCCCCTGCCGTCCTGGATAAAAAAGATTTTGCAGCCGGGCCAGACTAGAGGCAGTGCGCGAGAGGTGAGAGTGGGTGCAAAAGCAAGGACTAGAAACTGCAGAATGTGAATGCTTACCTTGGACTTTCCAGTGCCTCTGTCTCGCTCTCGTCAACTCTCCTCTCAAGTTTTCTTTGGCTGTTTGCAGCTCCTCTTGTTTGCAGCTCCAGTCTTTGAACGCATCCCAAGTCAAGTGTACGATGGGGGAGATTGGAAGGCAAATAAAATATATACATTTTTTTGTCTTTTTAAAATGCACCAGAATGCAAGAAAGAACACCTGAGTCCTTAAAAACATCTTGGAGATGCATGATAATTTATTAGACAGTTTTTATAATATTGATAAACGTTCTTTTTGGCTCAGTAGCATGCCTGAGTTTGCAGCCCTGAAGATGGAGTGAATGAATTATGGCAAAAATTTAGCGCTTTGAGAAACTTAAACCTTTTACAAACATGCATGCTCAGACGGCTACTAGGTGGCTCATTCGAAAAGAGCCGTCTGAAAGAGCTCTTTGGGCGTGACAAAAAAACGGTGGAAGTCGATCATGCACACTTAAGCCATAGCCTGGCCTCTTCAAAAGGCTGTTTCAGTGGCGTGTTCTGGTTTATCTGTATAATCACGTCACTATGGCACCGTCTACAATGTGCAATTAATCAAAATTCTATCACGATTACTACACTGCACGATTACAAAAATAGTTGTTATAATGTTTCTCCTGCTTGAATCTAAAACACCTCGTCTTAATAAACCATAGCCTTTTGTCTTAATATGACACTATTGGATTGAGGATCGGCTTTTGTTCCTCCACTTTTGTCTTTCTAGTCTTGAAAACAAAGAAACAAATGAAAGGCTGAGTGAGAGTCATGGAGCACACAGCACATTGTTCAGCGCCTCATTGTTACACCAGAGCTGCAGGTTTGAAGTGGAGATGATCTGTGTTGAGTTTCCTTGTTTGAAAACTGACGTCATGCTTTACAATTGTACAACATGGGACACACCCTCTGTTCATTTTAGCCCAGTGAGGTTTGTAGACGTTATTGCAAAACGAGATTTGATGCTTTTGGTGGTGTTTATCTTTTGGTACAGAAAAGTTCTAAGCTATATCGGTCTGTGTAGGTTCTCAGTCGTACAGGAGTTGTCCATCGTAGGCCAAAATTCTTCAGTCTTCATCTGTACTCTGTAGTTAACCTTTAAGTCCCTTCTCTCTTGGTGCTAAAGGTTGGAAAACATCTTGGCCTATTCATACTTAATGGTATGAATATTAAGTATGAATTGGCTAATCTGTTTTCCAACCTTTAGCACCAAGAGATTAGGGACTTAAAGGTTAACTCCTCCTTCTGATTTGCTCTTAAGAGACCCACGAACATGCTTAAGTCTTTATTCCCTGAGGACGATCTTTGGACTAAGATCGAAATGTCCGACACTTCAACTACAGAGTACAGATGAAGACTGAAGAATCTTGGCCTACGATGTTCTAAGCTTTAATGTCTTAATTCCATATGAAACTATGGTCAAATCTGTTTTGTTTTTCAGGTGCCAATGATCCTGGTTGGAAACAAGTGTGACCTGGAGGATGAGCGTGTGGTGGGGAAGGAGCAGGGCCAGAACTTGGCTCGACAGTGGAACCACTGTGCCTTTTTAGAGTCCTCTGCAAAGTCAAAGATCAATGTTCTCGATGTGAGTACACAACAGGGACACTTTTATCTAAGGTTTGAGTTTCTGCAAGAAAAAATCGTGTGAAGTTTAGATCAGTGGTTCTCAGCTGGTACTGTATGCCATGGGGACCCACCGACACCTCAGGATGATGAGCCAGAACCCACTAAGAATCTTTATTCCGAGCCGTAAAGCACTATCAACTTGAACCTGTTGTATGCCATTTTCGAACACATTTTGGTTATAAAATGAATCCTATTCATTTGAAAAAAAAGGTACAAGAAAAATTGAAAAATCGGGAGAAGTATACAAATGTTGTTTCAAATTGACATCTCTTATAACATTGCAGGGCAGTGTCTGTGTTATTTTATTTTATAAATGAAAAGTTAAAAGGAAGTTAGCATGTTCGGACTTCAGTATAAAGTGTTTAGCCGTTCGTAGTGGCTTAATTTTCTTCTTATATCAGACAAATATACAAAACGCAAAAATTGTTTCTTTTCAGACGTAAATGTGAAGATCTCAGTCGATGTTTCCACATTAATCTCTGCTCTCACCGAAAAGGGGGCGTTAACCTTTCCGTTGCTCCTGTCTATAGATGGGAAACAGGAAGTGATACTGAACATGTCAATGAAGCGAAATGGAACTGACCCAAGTCTTCACTGTCATCATTTACCGTAAAGAATTAAAAATGTAATGAATTGTAGCTTTAAATGAGTGACGAGAGCTCATCCATCAACGGTTTGATCTTTTGTTTTTGCTATTCACTCAAAATGACTGATGAGGAAAAAGAGTCGACACTTGGCATAAACTTAAGCATTAACTTAGGGGATCCTTTCTATTCATACATAGTTTAATAATGTAACATCACAAACATTGTAGACAGTGTTTGTGTAGATCTGTTGGCCTAATTAGCTCACAGACATAAGCTAAGCAAGCATACTACTGGAACACATGTATCAAACATTTATTTTAACCTTAACTCCGGACCTATTTTCAATCTTAATGTCATCAGCTGTGACTCTTAATTAAGTGTGTAAGATTGATTAAACTAAATGTTTCGTCAAAACAATGTTGAAACCTTGGTTACAAACATCAAATCTTTAGAGTGGAGGAAATGATTGAAGCAAAGGTTTGAACACATGGCCTTTTTGTAGGGAATTTGGCAATAGGAAATTCTCTTTTTAAGAGTAACATGATATTTACTCAAAATTAGTTTCAAATTAACTTTATTTATCCGTTAGGAACTTCATTTGCAAAAAGAGCACCTGAGCAGGCACAATAAAAACAGGACATGTTCATACAATCATCCTTTACAACACATCCATAAGATGATTCTTTATTGATCTCACAATGGAGGAAGAAAAAAAGGTTTGCAAACCATAGTGATAATACTGAAATAGGATAAAAAAGCTAAATCTAAAAAATGATAATAATAACAATAAAATAAGTGTCTCTTAGCATTCTTCAATAAAAAAAAAAAAAACTGTATAAAGACAGTTTATACACAACAACAACAACAATAGGCCTATCATAGACTGAGCTCTTAGCAGGTGGGGGGAAGTGGGGGCCCGCTTTGTCCTCAGTGAGAGGGACCTAAACCTGCGTCCTGATGGGTGTAGTGAGAGAGCAGGGTGTCTGAGGTGTCAGTGGAATCTGGGAGCCTTTTCTCAGGACTCTGCTGTTGTAGATGGAGATGAGTAACTGTTTATTCTGAGGATTCAGAGTAAAATATGTCAGTGACTAGAGTTGTGAAATTCATCCTTCTACAACACAAGATCAGTGCGTCCTGGCCCCGCCCATACTGCCTGTGATGCCACCAAGTTGGGCCAAGTTGCCCATCTCTGCCAGTTCAACAGCTCGACTGAGGCGTGGTCTGATTGGTTGAGGTTTCCCTGTAGCACACAGAGGCATTTCCCAGAGGGCAGGTTAAGCCCACCCTCTGGGAAACTGTTTTACCAGGCAACTTGGCCAGACTATAATCGTAGAGCTTTGCAGTCACGACAGCCAGGCTACAAGGTCAACCTAAAATCCTCCTCTGAGGTGGTGTCATTTTAATCCTTCTCTAATTTTTTGAAATACCCAAAAGACTAAAATATCCGGATCAAAAGGCAGGATTGGATTTACAAATCTGGATTTGCATCTTCAGGATAAAATCACATATCACATCAGATTTGGAAAAAATCCAATCCACCTGGATTAACCCTGGTGGATTGTTTTTGAAATACTGGGCCCAGACGATCACACCTCTAACATGTGGCATCTTTTGTTTTTCAGATCTTCTATGACCTGGTCAGACAGATAAATAGGAAAACGCCAGTGGAAAAGAAGAAGGCGAAAAAGAAATCAAATTGCGTGCTGCTTTAAGCCCCTCCCCCTCACCCTGCAGCAGCTCTGAGCCAGGTGTGTCCTTCACTGTGAGTTACTGTCCGGCCCCTGATGCTCGGGCCCCTGTCAGGTTAATGAGAACAAAGGAGCGCTCATCTCCAACTGTCACTGTCCAAATAATCATCTACTTTACACCCCATCGCCAGCTATTCAGGGCATCTGCTCAGAGCAACTCGGATTATACTCAAGTGTGGAGTAACTGCATATGGCAGACGCACAGAGGGTGGAGCTAGTGTTGTGCTCACAATTAGTAACAATAATATGAATCACTCACCAAAGTGAAAATGACATTGCTCAGCTAATTTTACAGCATAAGTTTGTTAAAAATACAAAAATGAGGGTCTAGACTGGAGTTTTGGCAGAAATCATACTGTATACAGTACATACTGCAACACTTTAGATTACTGACTAGGGCTGCCCCCTTGTGGTCGTTTAGTCCAGTGGTTCCCAAAGTGGGGGTCGCAAGGCCCTAACCTGGGGGTCCCCAGATGAATTCAAGATAAAATAACAGGGTTTGTCAATGTAATGTTTAAGACGGCATATCTTTGTGAATTGGGCCCAAATAACAAAATAAAAATGCAATAATACATAGTTTTCCCACTGGAAATAGTTACAAGAGGAAGTTACTTTTTACAGTGGGGGTCCCGAGTCGTTCACATGTTCATTTTGGGGGTCGCGGCCAAAAAAGTTTGGGAACCCCTTGTTTAGTCGACTAACATTTTTACTAGTCGACTAATTGCATGCACTTTTTGCACGTTTCGAGACAGTGATGCAAAAATATTTGGAGAGTTTTGTCGGTAATGGCAGTTTAAACAGTTTCACCAGCACTTTCCGGTTGCTGTACGAGGAAAAAACCCACAGCGTAAAACATTTATAAGCAGTTTATTGAAGAGTTGAGAAGAGCTATTCAGGAAGACATTAGCAGATTGATTGAAGCGGGACACTTGGAGACAAAGCTTAATGAATTAGATAAACTGGAGAATACTTCCAAGAAAGAAAGGGATCCTGCATGGCGGCCCTCGAATACCTGATGCCTTACCTGATGCATCTCCACTGTCAGCAGAACCAGTAATACAAATGAAATGTATTATTGGCTAAAGTTTTTTTCAGCCTTTTCTCTGTCTACTGTCCATGCCACACACTGCTGTCTCCAGTCCAGTCTAGATTATTCAATTACCCAAATGTATCGCCGTTATCCCCAACACTGGTTACAGCCTGTAGGCCTATAACGGCACAACTGAGAGAGAGTGAGTTATCAAATAATATTTCTCCGAGGGCCCAAAAGTGACACAGCCCATCGGGGAAACGTCTCTCCCCTTTACTCGGCGCACATTTACTGAACGGCTCCATGTTTATAGAGAAGGTTTTTGAAATTATAAGCGGTTTGTCTTTGTGTGGCTATTGCCTGTAGGGATGGTCCGATATGAACATTTTCTGCCAATATCGATATCTCCCTCGCTGCTGTGGCCGATATCCGCCGATATTAATATCAACATTTAAAATCAATAGCAAGACCCACTGACGTCGAGTAAAGTTCCTAAATTCATCATTGGAAAAATTGATAATGCAATATGACTTTGGCTGGTTACAATGGTTCACTCAGATTTCTTTTGAGACTATGATGGCTATTGAAATCCTGCTTCCTCTGGGACATTCACATTTAGTGAATTTGTGTTGGAGATTATTTATAAAGCGTTATAATTTCAGCACATTTGAATAAACTGTTGCCCCAGTCAGATCAGATGCTGATCATCTGTGCTGTTGAAAAGGCAGTTAACATGGAAAAATCCCCCACCGATATTTTATTCCCAATCGGACCGATACCGATATTTGAAAAATAGGCAAATATCTGCCAATATATCTGCGGCACCGATATATCTGCGGCACCGATATATCTGCCCATCCCTAATTGCCTGAGTCTGTCTCCCCTAGGACTGTCAGTAACGATTATTTAGGTAATCGATCGATTATTTTTACGATTAATCGATTAATCGGTTGGTGCAAAAAGGTGCATGGAAAGTGTAATTGTTAAAAGCTTTTTGCACATGAAGCTAAAGTGACACCGTTTGAGGACGTCTTGATGGAGTAAAGTTA
>OMNZ01079159.1:11914-29430 GCA_900303255.1 Lesueurigobius sanzi
CCGCCCCCCTCTGTGTCCTGCTCTCTCAGGACAGAGCAGGACAGGCTCAAACCCAATGGGAGGTAGCAAAAATCTTAAATCCTTAATTTTTTAAGGTTCATGTTGAAGGAGAAATGTTTTGACGCTTTGAAACCCGGCGTGCGTTGCCGCGGATTGATCACCATCACTAATTACAGCATGTGCACATTTAAATAGCCTTCAGTTAACCTCAGTGTCGGGTTGCAGACTTTGCCGGCATGTTTCTCAGCCATCCGTGGACGGTTTTACGCCAAATTATTATATTATAAATGATTATATCTAACGTGTTTCCATCTTTTCACGCCACACCCCCTGGGACAACATGCTTTATTCAAAATAAATTGTTGAATTACCTATTTTATTCCATGACTAAACTGACTTACACAGGGTTAAATTGAATGATTTTTGATCATTCAACCCTATTTGTGTTTTTTTTGTTTGTGTCAAATAAATCATCTCCATGGCACCCCTAGTGTTGTGCAGAACCCTGGTTGAAACCCCTGGTCTACAGTCTATGTGCTGTACCCAACTCCTTTTGGGAGAATGTTGTTTTTATAAAAATCAACATGTTGGAAGGACACTTCGTCTCATACAATTCTGATCTCAAGAAAAAAACAATAACAATGCAGTAATTATCTTTGGATAATTCTTTTGGATAATTTGCTTCAGGCAATTGTATTCAGTCTTGAATAATATAAAGGGGAAACGGCAACACTCTCATGCCAAAAGTTTGTTGTTTATGAATCCTTTCCAAGAAACATTGGGAAGATAGATACAATTTAATAAGAAATAGGCTGCTGTGGTTTGCAAAGCTCAACACAGCATATTTTAGCTAAAAAATGAATACACATTCAAAGATATTTGAGCATCTCGAGGTGAATTCAACATCAAGAAGAATATCGCAAGTGGAAATAAGTACTTTCTGGATTGATTTAAGCTGCTGCAGTGTGTCAGTTTTGAATGTGGTGTTATTTTGAGAGCGTGTATAAACAGTATACATGTACTGCATGTATATGTATGTGTGTATACTGTATGGATGCAACAGAAAACCCTGTCACAAATGAATGGAACCGATGGGGAAAACACTCAGACCTACAGCGAGTGACTGATGTGAACGCACTTACAACTGTGAACTAAACCAAATGCAGCATCTTTCAAAAATAAACTACTTTGAGATGGCACTACAAGAAATAACAAGCTCGGCGAGTGATTTCGAGTTGTGAATTTTCTCAGATCCAGTGAAAACTCTGGGGTGTTTGTAAGATATTGTGACTTAGTATAGCACGAAATAAGTTGAATGCAAGGCTGCACTGGCTAAGCTTGTGTATTTGTTGCAGTGGGTTTCCAGCATTGATAAGCAGGATGGAACTTGCTCTTTGCACACGAGGTATTTCTCAAACAATGAAAGGGTGGAATCGCTCGACAACTTTAATTTGTGCATGTTGTCTTCATGTCCATTTTGTACTTAGCCTTAAACGATCGACTAAACTGCACACTCTTTCAAAAGATGTGTTACGTGCCATTACGTTGTGTTGTGAATGAGTTGGAGAGAGACGCATCTTTGGAAAGAGTGTATCAGAATAACATGGTGTTTCTGAAAGGGTCTGCTGCCAACCACAATAAGGCATTCATGTCAGCTACACAGAGGTAGCATTATACTCAACACTATGGGTCAATAAAAAAAATAACTTAATAAAAAAATAAAAATAACAGAAAGCAGTGGATTGGCCGCACGGGTTTAATCCATGTATCCTCATTTATTTGTATTTTGCCTTTCAGAAACACCAACTATTCTGAACAATGGCAGGATCTACAGCCACAACACGCTGAAGGTGCACTGATTCCACCTCTCTGACCGGCTAAGCTATAAGGTGTTGTCATGTGGGATGGTCGCGTGTGGTCACAACTGCTAACAGGGAGCGTGGATTATAAATGTGTATATACAAACACTCTGGAACCCTGTATTCAGTCTAATGTCATCTTTTCAAAGATAGAAGTTTTCAATAAAATTTTCTTTTGGAATTGACCCCTTTCAAACCCCAAAAGGAATCATGTTTTATAACCCAGAAAAAACACACTAGTGCAAAATTTGTGCAGTTAGAGTTTCTATAAAGTTTATAGTATTTTGGGCCCCAGCAGCAGTGGTTTTGTGAATCCCATTGGGGCCACTGAGTTTCAATGTACAGTTCTTTATCAATATCTTCACTGAAGAAAAATTCCCAAGAGACGTTCAGAATATTTTCATAGTATTCTGTCCTTGTCTCTGTTTTGGGCCAGACAGACGCAGTCTATCTGTCCATATTTTACATGTCTTATTTCTGTCAGGCCATCAGCACATCCACTTATCGCTCCTCTGTTTAGGATTTACTGGATGATGAGGTTCTGTAGAAAAATAGGCAATCTCTGATTCTCGATCAGAGTTGGACAAGACAAATCATTTCCTGGATTTGGCCAAAGCTCGCTGCAGCAGTTGATGATCGTGACAGCTTATTGCCTCCAGGCTCGGTCAGACGCCAAACAAGGACTCCTGGCTGGACAGCAACAGGAGTCAGTCGTCTGACTCAGGTATTGTGTTCGACAGGCTTCTGAAATCCAGTGCATCGTGAAGACCAGTCCGGCAAATGTCTAGGTTTTTGTTCAGGACAACAGTAATCCTGATACTAGATAGGAATATAATATTCTGTGTACATGACTAATTTAAGTGTATGACACCCTAGAGGAATACTGATGTCTACTTACAGAATCATGATACAACCTTAGCAAACACTTCAAGCCAAAATTGGAAAAAGAAAAGAAGAATAGAAGTTATATGAAATATGCCTCAAACAGTCACTTCTGATTGTCCATCAAGAGACATCTAGTATTCCTATCAAGCTAAACCAAATCAAACTCATTAGTTGTCGCTAGTCATCAGTATTTCAATAGGGTGTATGATGGTTTACTGTATATCCGGCTTAATATGATATTACCGCGGCTGCAATTGCTCGAATGTACAACCGCACTTTAATAGTCCTTGTCCACAGGCCTGAAGAGCAAGCTCAGGAAGTTGTCATAATGTCCAGTCCTATTGTGTTCGGATGATTGAAGTCCAGTGGGAGGTGTTTGTCCAGCTCAAGTAACGACTCGTTGACAGAGGAACTATTCCATTATTGTCGGACATCTGGAGGAGATTGAAAGGAGGAGCAGCTGAGGTCCAAAAAAGGGATGGATTTTACAAGAGTGTATAGTGTCTGGTTTGCGGCACAAAAGCCTACTTTCCTCCACACTGAGATGGGAATTAGATTGGGGTAAAAAATTAAGGGTGCTGCAAGCAATTCATTTTAAGTCAGGTAGGATTTGGTAAGCCCTTTCTATTTAGGAGACTGAGAGCTAAGATCTCAAGTTGTTTGCTACCTGGACAATAGATTTCTTAATGTTTGTAAGTTTGAATTTTCTAAAATAAGCCCCAGACTTCATCCGACACATGTGTACTATTCTGTTATTGTAAATGTGGACATAGCTCAGAGCTGCATCTGTGCAGGTTTTGCAGGGGGCCCAGCATGCTACAGCACAGATCCAGAGTTCGGCTCCTCCGGTTGACTTTGGTATGACCATAGAGTGCGTCACGGCACTAGGACTGCACCACTGCTCATGGGCAGTCTGTGGGAGGGACTATACCACGGTGCACACTGTGTTTAATGTGGTGTCGAATCGCACAGCTTTAGCTTCAGTAGGTTTCATATTAGTGTCGTACATGGGGTTTTCAAATGACGCCTGGCCATTTGAGCTTTCATGTCCGACGTAGCCATTGAACTGGACCTTGGGGCGAGTTCTGGAAAAAAAAACAAAAAGATTATTTAGTCACTATCCATCAACAAACAATTTCACGTTAGTTAATCCTATGCTTATTCTGTTTCTCAATTGCAAGAACCTTGACTGACTTTGGGACCTGTTGGAAATACATGGGTTTCAGTAACATGACCTTAGTGGTCACCTCAGCCATTTTGTTGCCCGCTGGCTCGTGCAAGAGTGTATGAGCCTTTGTGTCTCTATGTCTATCTATGGTCTGCACTGACTGAACCCAAGATGGTACATCTGAAAATTACACCTCAGACAGAAGAACAGGGCTAATACTTAAAGAAAACCAAAACATTTGGATTTTATCTTCATCATCCGCCTGGAGAGTTACTGAGAGCAAAGCCTGCCATAGATAACATTTGTGATCATCGGCGCACATTACCTAATGTTGCTAACCAGCTACGAGCACAAACATGAGGACACCCTGAACCACAGTCTAAACATCCAGCCTGGTACAACATGTGACAGAGGTAAGAGCTGAGCTATTACTGCCATTTCCCACGGGGTTTGTTTGTGTAGAGGCCTAAACACAGACTCTGACTGAGGATCTGTTGACACTATAAACGGTAGCAATCACAGAGAAAGGTTGTCTGTTACCTCTCCATTTAGTCTCAGGAGTGGAAATAGATCTTTGGCCTGTGTGGGAGCCTCCTGGTCTGTGCATCCTGGCTGCTGCCACTAACTGCCTTGTAACCTTAGCAATGCGTTGTTTGTTTATATAGACATGTACTCTCTTCGTGAAGATAAGATAAGAATAATACTTTATTGTTGATCTCACAATGGAGAAATTTACTGAGCATTCATCAATCAATTGGCCTTTATTTTCATCCTGAGTGAGCAGTGATACTGTATTACTCATTATTGTATTGTGGCATAATTCCACTTCGGGCAACAAAATGGCGACCACAACTATGCGTGACATCACTGGAAACCCATGTGTATCTAGGGCAATGGTAGTAAAAAAAATGACACAGAACAATGGACAAACAATAACTTTCACTTTTGCTCTCATGTAGCTTAGAGAAACCAGTTCACCTGCGTGCAAAAGCAAGAAAGAAACCACACAAACAAAGGGGGAGTTGTGCTGGATTGAAAGCAGGAGCTGCAAAGCAAAAGGTGACGCTGGCCAACGGTTGAATCCTGACTTCTGGGGAGATTTTAATGAATCCATGGTTCAGTTATTTGGCTGCCTGACATCCATCTGCTACGTTCATGTCTACGAGCCTCAAACCTGCCACGACACGGCAAGCGGTAGCCAACGACTTCCAAATACGCCGTTGCTCTGCCCAGATCATTAAACGACGACAACAACAACAAATTGGGTGTAAATTGATATCTGGTGCAATACGTCTACCCCCTCGTAATTTATCAGTTTGTTGCAGATTACGTGTTTGGATAATCAGGTCCCATAATCCTGTTAGATATAATCACTTACTCCCGAACCCTGTGGAACTATTAGCAGGGAGGAGTGCTGCAGCTGAAACGCTGTTTGATTCTGACCTCATTAACTGTGTGCATATGTGTGTGCGTGTGTGTGTGTGTGTGTGTGTGTGTACAGATCCAGCCCTGGGGAGCCACTAAGCCTAGCCTACATGTTCTACCCATTACTTTACAAACTGATGCGTACGCCAATACACACTGACGACCTTAGTGACTGAGCGGCATCGGTCCAAATCACACAACTACATTCCCTGGCATTGGGTGGATAAGGTTAAAGATCTTACTGTATGAAAAAGGAAAGTTTCACAAGTTCACGTGATTATATAACAATCCAATAGGTTGATACGAAAGTGAAGGAAACGGAGAATTATTATTATTATTTTTTCACTGTCAAATTGCAGCCCTGTGAGGCGACTCTTGTGACATCGGGGTATACACTTCAAAAACTAAAAATCAAGCATGGGTTTAAATGATTTGATTTGAGAATATGAATCGTTTTGAGTAGTTTTGACTATTATGCATATTTACTACTACATGTGATCACTTGGTTTGTTTCATGACAAGGTAATCCCGCTTGAAATAAGAAAATAATAAGCCTTTCCATTGTCATTCTTACCTCCACGTGTTTGGCTTAATATGTGCTGCATGATTCTATGTTCCTCTCATTATTTTATTTTCACCATACTGTAAGATTAAGATTTTGGGACAGTTTAATCGCTTACCCTATAAACTTTCACCTGGAAACAAATAAGATCTTCACAGTGAGGTGTTTAATTATTGCATTGTTCTCCATAGAACTATATGGGAAATTGTAACTTCAAAGGCCACTTTCTCAAAATGCATTATTCTTACACTCTTGCTCCTCTCTACATATTTTTCAATATTGAAGTCCTAGTCTGATTTATTGAGTTTTGAACGGTAGAAAACAAGGAGAAATTAAAATTTTTACAGATTCATTCAGTAGCTTATTGAAAAACAAAACAAAACATCCAAAATCCCCTCTGAATAAATCGTTTTAACTAATAGACCCTTTCACTGTTTGTCAACATTCTGGGCTTAGCTGGAGGCGGGAAGCTAGATCCCCATCTATTTCCATTATAGCTGTTGTCATAGTAACGGTAAACAAATGTCTAAATATCAGATAAATCCTTATTTTATCTATAATCTTATTTCTCTTGCTCACTTCCTGCCTCCAGCTGATGTCACTCATGATGTAAGCAGCGAAAGGATCTATATCAACAATTATCTACCCATTATTGAGATTTAGTCACTGAAAATATAGGCATTTTTCCACATAAAATGCCAAATTTTTCAATGAAAACATTAAATGACTAAAAACTTAACTCAAACTAGCCTTCAATAACGTCTAGTGCGGTTATATTGCTGATACATGTTTTGTCTGGCTTGTGGCTTTATTATATTTTGTCTTTTCTAATGATGTATGTCTTATTTGTACGTAAAGCACTTTAGTCTACCAAGTGCTCTAGAAATAAACTTCGATTGATTGATTGAACTAGCAATACTGTTTTCGCCTTAACATGGAAGCGGCTCCAAAAACCCGCCTCAACAGCGAGCATGATTGAGCCACGCCCCCCCCCCCCTGTCCATTATACACACAGTCTCTGAGATTTGAAGACATACAGGCTCAGCATACAGTAAAAAACAACCCATTCCACCATTAAACCACAGAAGACGTATGAGCAGCTTGATGGACACATTCGTTTGTTCATGAAGTATGATATGTACATAGAAAATCAAAGCTGCAGTTATCGCATGTGCACAGAGAAACAATAAAACAAGACTGAAGTATGCACAGCTCCATCATGCTGACAGAGATGACAGTGAGATCAAAGACAGAATAGCATGCCCTGTTTTACTTTAAAATGATGGCTTTTGTCACACAGTAGGGCTGCACCGCTCGGGAAAGTGGTCCAAGCAATTTTGAAAGTCTACAGTATGTGTTTGCTTTCTTTGCCAGACATTCATAAAATTGCTACTTGTAATTGTGAGAAGGCAGAAAAGAGATTTTCATTGTGCAGCCTTACCAAATAACATGAAGAAAAGAAAAAAAAATGAGAAGGTTGACGGAGGATGTGGCGGCCGGCTGAGCTCTGGTTGCCGTGGGAAACCAGGTGAGTGACAGTTCTCAGTCTTACCTGCCGCCAGGCCCCCAGGTGTCTTTAGGTCTCTCATTGTCATCTGTGTCAGCAGACAACGCCCTGCATACAACCATCAGCTTTATTCAACCAGTGTCAACTATGCCTTGAAGTTCAGGTGGACTTCATCACATACAGTATGTAGCTCATAGCCTGGAGTGTGCGGCCAAGCTATAAAAGATACATGTTGATGGAATACCTCAAGCTTAATAGCCAGCATCCCAAATTTTGCCCTTTCATCTTCTAGATCAAAATGAATGAAATGCTTGAATTTGAACAGGTTTTTAAAGTGGACATATGCATAATTGTAGCTTAGCGACTTTGGTGACCTCAGGATTCATTTTTTTCCTAGAAGGAAAAAAATGAGGTCCTTTTAGGAGTCACCTTCTGCAGGCAGCAATGGGTATTATCGTCAGAATGTATAGTAACCAAGGATCACGGATGGACACCTGGTGCAATGTGTCTAAGTCTCTATGAGCTGAAGGCATATTGTCAACTACAGTGATGCTCAAAAGTGTACATACCCTTTTAATTTTACATATCCTTTTAATCTTTTGGCTATTTTTCTTAGAATATGAATGATAACACAAAAATCTTTCTTCCGACTCATGGTTAGTGGTTGTGCGAAGCCATTTATTGCCAAAGAACTGAGTTTAATCTTTTGAAATCATAATGAAACAGAAACTACTCAAATGTCCCTGATCTAACGTTTACATGACAACAGCTGCCAAGAAAAATGTTCAGGAGCAAAGAAAAACTCACTTCAGCTGAAATACTCTCTGACAAAATTGGACTGTCTGAAAATGTTATGTTAAGATGCACAATATGTAAACTTTTGATCAGGGACCTTTGACCAGTAACCTTTGAGCACCACTGAATGTTGACATAAAATTTTTCACTGAAGTAAAACTAAGATTAATACATTCCACAGAAACAGCATCATCCATCTAACGATAAGATAAGATAGTTAGGCCCGAGCGCCACCAGGCTGGCGAAGGGGCTATTATAACCGTAAGGCCAGTGTGGAAAAAGGAGTAGTGCGAGGTGAAGCCAAGCACTCATGCCAGGGTGCAACGCACTAATCGCTCGCCTCCACTCCAACATACTCTCATGCAGACTCACAACAGGCCGTGCACGGAACGTGCACGCCTACGGCCCATAGAAAATGGAACGTTGTCACTGTACGGGAGTGTGCGGAGTGAAGCGGAGCACACTCCCGTACACTCCCTGACCTCAAATTTGGTGAACATGATCTGGAGACATGTGGAATCAAAAGTTAGCCAAATTATTTGGAAAGCACATACGGTTTTTGTGCGGCGCAGCCGGACATTTCATTGTGATTCCTGTATTTTAACATGGTGGAATATGGATCAGTTTTCACAGACAGCGTTTTACCAAAAAATCTTATAAAGTCAGTGTCTTTCATACCGTAATCTAACATTGGGGGAAAGCTCTGGCCAGAGCTACAGCGAGGGCCGTTAAATGCCGCTTGCGGCTTTAATTCTTTATTGATCTCACAATGGACATTTACTTGTTAGCTCTTAGGACATGATCACACAAGGGGGTGCAAAAAGTCAGGAAATGTGCCGTCAGAAGAAAAAAAGGTTTGCAAACGGTAGTAATAATACTGGAGAATAAACTAAATTTAAAAAGCTAATACTGATTCAATAAAATAAAATAAGTGCATCTAGCATCTATCAATTGAACTATATAAACTGTATTAAAAAAACATCTCTTATGTACACTGGATTAAAAGATAACTAATAAGTGGCATTGCAGGTTATTGCACATATTAAAAGCTTGAAACATTGTTATTGCATATAGAGCTATACAGTAGAAGAATGTCATAGCTACAAAAGGATTACAACCTGTCCTATACACTTCAACAAATACATGGACTTTCTATTTAAAGAAACTGAGCCTGGAACCAGCTCCACTTCTGACTAAATGCATGGAACAACTTTAAGATATTCAACAGTGGTGCTCAAGACAGCCCCTCTTCAAAACGTACTGATGACATTTCCATCTCCGTATGCAAATGAAGTCTTTTGAAGGAACTTTCTGTCGCTTGATTAGTACCTGAGAGGTCAACGGCATGTAGCCCTTTAGAAGTTCAGAATTATAATTATGTGGAACTTTTTTATTTTAATAAAAGTCATCATACTTCAGTTTGCTTTCAATTCAATGTTCCGAGTTTGGGTCATAATTATTCTGCTCAAGTCAAGTTAGTTAGCAACGTTACAATAAATTATAAGAACCAACAATTGAAATTTGAAATACAGTGCTGGGTAAATACACAAATCATGTGAATTTCACGAACGCTTTCCCATTTCTCACTGGTTTGGTATTTATAAACAATAAAATTGTCTTTGTATTTTATTGCACAAAAATAGGCTGTTTTATAACCTGATTCTTTTTAGCACAATAAATAAAACTTTATTTGTTGTTTTGTCAATGCATTTTCCTCACTACCAGCCAAGAGGAAATAACAAAAACCTGTTCATGGATTTTAGGTAAGTGATTACACCTCTCAGCAACTAAATCAAGACATAGTTATTGAAGATGTTTATAAGCTCAATGCGTTTTAGCACATTTTCAATTTTGTTATCTACTCCCTGCACTCCTAACGTCTAATATGTGGCTCTCAATGGACATTTATCTTCACAGCTTTAAAACTAGGACACTGTTTGTGCCAGTGAGAACTCACATAATAGGTGGAGGGATTTTAGCGCAAGACTCGACAATTCAACCGTGCGTCAGCTTAATATAAACACGCAATAGTACATTTATCAAGAGGGGCTTAGGGGCCATTGTCACGCAATTCACAGCAACACTTCAAATGAGTTACAGGCTACAGTTTAATAACACTATGTTGGATCAAAATGAAATGGCTTTAACACTTTAAAGACTAGAACAGTGTTTCCCAAAGTGCGGCCGGGGCCCCCCTAGGGGTCCTCAGAGGCACTACAGGAGGCCTTTGAAGTTTGGCTACACGTCATTCTAGGGCTGCACAAAAAACCTAATTGCCTTAATTTTTTCCAGACATTTGCGATTTTAATATTATTTTCATGCAAATCAGTATTGTAATTATCTGCCATAGTTGAACTGACTTCTTATTGAACTGTGTTAAGTGATGATGCAAATTATGAAAAAAAACAACTCTTCTCAGTTCTTTTCATTGCCGTTACCAATATTATTATTTATTGTGTCTGCCCTAGTATTGTCAGCAAAATATACTTCTAAAACTGCTTTTACACATTGCAGTAGTACTAATTTATTATGTTTCAGCTTCATGAAACACTGAATGAATGAATAATATTTATTGTCATTGCAACAAGTACAACGAAAATGTTGTAGTCCAGTTGGTGTCTTCCAAAAAATGTCAATAAATGTTAAAAGGCAATTAATCTATTAATTAGGCAAATTATCTTCAATCTAGAAATGTTTACTGACTTAAGATGTTCGTTTTTGCATTGTAGTTACTATTAGTATTTGCAAGTTTTATGTAAATCTATGTGAAATAAATGTTTTCACTTTTTAATAAAGAATGATTTCATATTCATTTATTCTCATACTGAAAGCAAGACGGCAAATTTGTCCATGAGAAATGTTCTGTCCGTGTCTGTATTGCCAGGTGTATACGGTGTAAAACAACATTCTTTATGCACCAGACAAGAGCAATGAGTGACAGGCCAATTGAGCGCAGTACTTTAGGCATCAATCCTGTTGGGATCTAAGACACGGGGCCCAGGGCTTACCTGTGTTTGTAGAGGTAGAAAGCAAATCCCGACAGGATGAGGGCAAAGAATGGGACTAAGATGGCCGCTGCCACTGAGCTGCTGTTTGTGTATGGGCTAGATGGGTCCATCGCTGTGGTAACAGGACCTGGGGACAGAGAAAGATTAACCCACACACGCTCGGCTGCATACACAAATGGAAACTCCATTTTACTTTATACATGAAGAGTGCTCCCTGTACTAGGAACTTTGGTATTGATTTTTGAGTTAGAAAGAGCTTGTATGACTTCAGAGAGGTGAACTGGACATACCTTGTCTTGTCAGGTGGAACTTGCCAAAGTCTTTACTGTGAATGTGCCCCTGGTACACAAATGTCTTCTGATCTGACTCTGCAGTGACCTGAAAATGTCAAAATAACTTTGTTTAAATGTATTTGTACACTACAAAAACAAAAGATTACGCACAGGTTTAAATTACTTGATTTGAGAATATTAATCTTGTTTTGAGTAGTTTCAACTAGATTAGACATTATTCACTACTGTCATCTAGATCAGTGATTCTCAACTGGTGGGTCGGTGGGTCATTTCTAGTGATCTTGGGCTGCAGCAATGACGTGGGTTGGAGTGCGACACGCTGAGCCCTGTGCTCTTGTTGTATAGGGGATGTATTTTGCAGTTGTGTTCCCCTTTCTCTCCCTTTTCTCCTGGCGACCCTTTAGCCTGGGACCCTTCCACCTGCCGCTGCCACTGGATTCGTAAAAGGACCCTCGGAGGTAGAGCCTCCAACCACCAGGGCCCAGTTCTTTGAAATGCTCTCTACCAGGGATCTCCAACTCGCCAAAGACTTTCTACATTTCTACAAGTCCCTAAAAAGTCTAATTTTAGAATAATTTTCTTGTTGTTGTGAACATGTTGAAGCCACTCTTCAAACATTTAGGGCAATATAGTGAAGTAGAAAGTGGAAACTACAGTTCTTTTCATATACTGTGTTGAATTATCGTCTTGGCTGCAGGTGAACTCCCATAGTTACTCGTGTTTCTTCGAAGCATCAGTCGCTCTCTAGCATTTTTGTTAAATTAAAGTAGCTCACAAGGTAAAAAAGGTCGGAGACCCCTGCTCTATACACTCGCGTTGGAAATGCTGGGGGTCTCTCAGATTTTGGAACCCAGCTAGAGGCCTTCCTATGCGACTGTGCATTTGCCTAACATTGTTGTATTTGTGTTGTTTTATTTTTTGATGTGTTTGGATTTTGTGTATGTGATGTATTTCGTTCAGCGCTCTGAGACTCGCTGCGTGTGTGAAAAGCGCTCGACAAATATTGATTGATTTCTGCGGGTCACAAACTTTTCCCAGGGAACATTTCTTTCAATATTTTCCTCATGAAAAAGGATAGAAACACAACTTGATCCTGTAAAAATGACTCTTATTGAATTGTTTTGATGAAATGTTCATTTTAAAGGCTTATCTAATGCTTAATCAATAATTATTTGTGGGGAAAATACAGTTTTTGCATTACATTTAACTAAATTGTTATTTGGGTCGCAGTCTGTCATCCTAGGACCTGGCTCATGAATTAAAATCCACCAAGGTCCGATTTTGAAAAAATGAGCCAGGCAAAGGTCCGGAGCATACAGAGTAAATTTACGGATATGGGAATAATACTTTTTAATTAGGCCATTAATACTTTTGTCTTAATGTAATAAAGCTGTGTTTTGAAAAGAGTGCAATTCATTTTTTATTAAAATTTTAATGAAATACATTTGGACTCCTAAAAATCACATAATGCCTGTATACAGTATAATGGATTTACACATGCTGCCAATGCAGACAGTGGAGAGTGAACAGGAGAAGCACATAGTCCTGGTTTAGACCTGGGTTTGTCCTGGTTTAGTCCTGGTTTAGACCTGGTTTAAACCTGGTTCAGTCTGGGTTTAGGGCTGGTGTAGACCTAGCGTAGACCTGGTTTAGATTTCGATCTGGGCAATAGGCATAGTTTGGCCGGAAAGGGACAGGGAGAGAGAACGAGAGAGCGAGAGCGGGTGTGCGGCACATGTGGAATGAGGAAAGGATCAGTCGGGCCCAAAGGTCGGATACGAGGTTCAGGTCGGGGTTTGAGTCAGGATCCTGATCAAGGTCCACTAATTCGTGACCACTGACCTAGGGTGATGGTGGGTCCCAAAGTCATAAAGGCTGAGAACCACTGAGATAGACTATTTGACATTTCAGACTGGTTTTAAGGTAATCTTGCTTGACATAAGAAAATAAAACTGCCAATGGGACAAGACCAGTCTTCTTACCCCATAGGAAAATTAGTTTACTTAAAACAAGAAGCAATGCATTGAAATACATATAAACTTATTTCCTGAATTTGAGTAATTTAAACTGAACTAGATATTCATATTTTGCAGTGTATAACATCATTTCAGTCTAATAGTAACAGAGAATTGGGCACGTATGTTTTTAAAGATGTACACAGAGCTATTGAATCTTGATTGCTCGATAACGCACAATAAATCAGAAGAAAACAACACTGCTGCAAATTGCATAATGTCATGCATTTCTGATCAGATGCTGTGTGTTCCTGCGCGCCTCTCACTCATCCGTGTGTTATCCCTGTCGTTCCTGCGTCTTGTCTGGAATATACAGCTGCGGCGTTTTAGCAACAAATTGAAAAGAGGGGTTTCATCTTTTAACCTGTAAAAAGATTGTTTCTCTGGAATCATAACATGGCCATTACCCTGCTGTCATCTTTCGCCTTTCTCGCTCACAGTGTCATTTGCAACCTGGTAAATTGGCTAACTGTCTCTGCTCTTTCCGCCTCTCCTCCATCTTGCTTGGCGCCCCCCCTCCCCCGTCAAGTCATGTCGGGCACCACCCTTTACAATATCCCCCAAGATTTTCACTTTCCCGTTGCTCTTGTTTTTTCCCTTTCTGTCAACAAGTCAAACATGTTGAGACTGTTAATCCATTTCCGCGTTCGGGCTTTTATTTCACAGGTCCTTGCCTCAAATATCACATCGCGGGCGAGTTCAAAAGTCGACGTGGAGCACACAGCCTAAAACAAAACTGGATGCCTGCCGGTTTTTCCTTTTTTTTTTTGTTTGACAGAATAATCAACAGCACTGTCAAGCCTCTCCCCGTATTTTCTCTCAGCGTGCTTTCTCCATCCTCCAGCATAGCAATAAAAGGTAATTACTTCAAATATTTCCACTGCAGTATTCGCAAAAATGCTTTGTCGCTGAAAGAAGAGATGGCCAAAAGAAAGCGCTACTGAAATCAACATCACCCCAATAATGGCAAAATAGATTTGATTTGTGAATTCAATGGAGCGTTGGTGATGATGCTCCTCATGAATCGACTTCCTTGTTGCACCTTAGACATAAATGAAAGCAAAGCCTGGGAGAAAACAACATTTCCCTTCTCTTTGAAACCATGTTAATTAGGGCTCTTTGTACGAGAAGTTGTATTTGCATAATGTGACACGGGATTCATCTGGAATCTCAATGATTTTCTTTTCACAACTTTCACATGTAAAATCGGCTATTATCAGAGAGGGAGACAAGGGTAGTAAGTGCTGAGATTACGGATGCAAACGTGAGCATGAATGTCTCGTGTGTGGTAAAACTGGTCAAAAATATCACACAAAATTGTTCCAAAGAAGGTTTTAAGAAGGAAAGGAAGTGTTCTTGTGTAATAAATCATTTGCTGTAAAATAAACAGTGGTTCTCAAACTATGGTACATGGACCACCAGTGGTACTTCAGCTTCTTTAGGTGATACTCAGGATCATCTACAATTTTAGGTTTCATTCTTAAGTAATGCATTTAAATTAGACATTTTTCTGGTTAAAACATGAAAACAACATAATTTAGTTACTGTATGTCTATTTTCCCTTGTCTTGATTTTGATCTAGGGCTGGTGGTAGGTTTTTTGAGGTGGTATATGGTGTGAAAGTTTGAGAACCTCTAATCTACAAGCACTGGCAAACCATATGAATTGTTAGCCTTGGGAATACCCATGCTGCTCGCGCTCGAATCTTTTCGAACTGCTAGACAGCCTGGAAACCATGGCCCAAATCTTCGCAGGGATTTGGGGACCAATCACAGAACTGGGAGGGACTTTGATACGATTGGCTCTGGGCTACGTGCAGACGCCGCATATGATAGACATTCGTAGCGCCCAATAAACGGCTAAGGACAATCGTAAACCACACCTCTCCTATGAGAAAATGAATGGGTGGTTCCCAGAATAAATATTCACTTGTGACATTTAGTCTGGTGCTAGCCAGGCTAATGAATTGTTGTTTCAATTATTATTATTATTATTATTTCACCTTAATTGTAGTAATTATGACGTGAAGTAAAAGGTTTGCCAATGGAATTAGACTTTTTGCATAATATAAGAAAACACAACCTATTTGCAGCAAAATGTGATTTAATATCTAATTGTAAGTGTAATATATATATTGTTTTCTTATTTTAAGTGCCAAAATACTTCTATTAGCAGATAATTTGACTTATCTGCTCAAATCAAGGGCAAATATACTTAACAAGACGTATTTTTGCCCTTAGAAATAAAAATCTTATTCCAAGTAAAATGATCATCAAAGTGAGATGTTTTTTTCATTCCGTTGGCAGATCATTTCACTTACTTGCTCAAGTTATGGGCAAATATACCTGTAACTACTGTAAATGTTCCTTATATCTAGACTAGACGACTCTAGAATAGTGTGTGCACTTACATATCCATCCATGGCCCAGTTGTCGTTTTTAAACTTGCTGTAGTAATGCTCTGTCGGCCCCTTCACTTGATAGACCTTCAGCAGTAACTGGTTTTCCTCAAACTTATAGGTGCCTAAACAGAACGGAAAGAAAATACCATCCGTTAGTAAGAAAAGACAACAAGTCAAAGAAACATATGACATAATAATCTGATATATTGATCTTCTGCACCTTGTAACCTCTATTTCCTTCACCAAACAACAGACAGGTTAATGGAGAGAAATTGCATCTGCCCTGGAGCTACACGGCTTACTCACACTGAGATTGGGCTCTTTGACATATCACATCCATGTACAGGCTTCATGATAAAATAATTTTCTATTTCATTTTTTCCACCTGAGCAAAAAATCTAAGCTAAGACACTATTCAATTTAAGGATGAATACCAAACAGAACCTTATATTCATTTAAATTTATCCAGGAAACAAAGGTCCCTCTGTGCCCAACTAAGCACTGGCACCTTACCTCTGGCAGTGGAAGTGGGCAGGTTCAAAGGTCTCCCTGAAGAGGACTCTGTTCATTGTGTGACTTGAATGTGGTGGAAGAAAAGTATAATTTTGTTCTATATTGCCCACATTATGTTGATTTGCGTAATTTTCTTTTTGAAAAAGTACATTCCACTAAACCTGAGGTGTTTTGGTTGCCTGAAGATCAAATCTTAAGTTGGCTCTTTAAGAAGCATATTTGTAAAGTGTGGAATAGGAGACAACAGATGTTATAATTGTAATTTGCAATCTATCTCTGTATTTCATATGATCTGCTATCTATAATGTAAAATAGAGTTGAAAAGAGGGCGGGGCCGGGTAAACGTTTTTTTGCTAAACGTTTTTCAAACAAATCGTGCGGTCTACGGAGGTTTCACCCACACACATTCTCCTTCAATCGTTACGTGGGATAGGGTATATTTCATGGCATGTCATCGCCGTTTGGAAGATATATCCATGTTTGGAAGTCCAAAATTGTTTTTTTCTTCTTCTTCTTGCCACTGAATTGAAATCTCTGCGTTTAACCAACCAATGCAGCCCCATAATCAGCACACCTGCGAGCTGGCGTGTAGCTTTTCTTTTTCCTGAATGGCGTTCATCTTGTCTTTTTTGTTACTTTACTCTTTTAAGTTTCTTCTATATCAGACAATAAGGTAAGCGATGTGTTGTTCAATGTGGCGTGTAGCTTGACAAGGGAGAAGCGAGAACACGGGTGGCCCAGCGGCATCGTGAGGGTAATGTGTAGCGCACGGAGAAGGTGGGGACAGCGGCAACGGAGGTGCGCAACTGGAGGCCACGAGACCAGAGGTGGGAGACATTGGCCCAGAGATCGTGATGCAGGACTCACGCCCAGGTTGAGCTGAGGCACCCGGATGCGTGAGAGACGCGGTGAAACGGCAGCGATAACGCCCCATTCACCCAGACGCACACACGGTTAGTTTAGTTTAGTTTAGTTTACAAGGACAGTGGACCCGAAGCACCCAGCACTTTAGAAGGTCTATGTCATTAACACCGTTTCACGTTTTCATGGATTATCCCGTGGTTTTAAATTGATTTTAGATGTAA
>OMNZ01079204.1:0-12699 GCA_900303255.1 Lesueurigobius sanzi
TTATGTATTTCTTGTGTTTCTTACCCTTAAGTTGCCCTCTGTTACTCGCCCGCTGTCTGTCACTCAGCTCCAGCGCTGCAGTTGAGCCTCAGCAGTTATTAAATAGACTGTTTGACCTGCGATGCTAATGTTGCTAACGCACCAGGGGCTAATGACAACAAGAGCTATCTGCGCTCTGTAAAATGACTTTAAACATGATTTATGAAAACATAAATACAACCACACTGTTCGGGTTTATAAAATAAGTTGGTTAGGGGCATAAACAGCTGACTTTTACCAACTTTATATCTTAAATTATGTATTTGTGTCATTATTTCATTAAAATTTCCGACCTGACAACTGGAACACAGTAACTCGAAGGAAACGTCACTCCCAGCTCGGAGTTCCGACCTCCGAAAAATAATAATAATAATAATAGTAGTTTTGCCTGCCGTGGCTCCACTTAATTGACTAACAACTTATAACAACTTGAACTGAACTAAGAAACAAAACAAAGATCAATTTGAAGAGATCAGGACTTTTTGACAATTTTTTAAGTTTAAAGACATGCTAAACTCTCAAAGACAATGATTTTGCATTGGATAGAATAGACATTTTTGATCATGTTGTGGAGCGCAGCTATTTGTTTAAAACAGAAACATTGGGTTAGTGAGTGGCACTAATTAAACTATATGGGGGCAGCAGTTTGGAAAATCTAAAACTGAACTAAAGCACATTGGAGAAACTTGAGAAGCCATTATCCATCCTTCGTAGATGCATTCTGAAGTGTAATGTTTTGTTGCAGTGAAGGAGGTGGACAACACGCTGACAGTGATTATTGGGTCAGCGCTGGGCGGAGTGATCGGTCTAGTGATCGTCATCATGGTGATAAAGGCTCTGGTGGTACGCTTCCTGTGCAAAGACGATGAGAAGAAGTAAGTTTACCGCTCACTATTGGTTTGTATCCTCAATATTGTGGTCTAATTGCTAAACTATAACTCGGAGCCACTGAGGAAGACTTGTAGGATTTGGATTAGCAGTGGCCAGACGGTGGCACATTGGTTATAGTGGCACCAGGATCTGCCCATTTGGCCTTAAGCTAGTTTGAATTGATAATTGCTGTCCCTGAACTACCCCCAGACACATCCCTGTTCTATAGAAGTAATGCATTGTAATGATACAATGTAATAATAATAATAATGCTAATCTAATATAGCACTATTTCAGACTCTCAAAGTCAAGTTTGTGCATTATTCTTTCACTCGGTGGTGGTAAGCTTCTATTTTATCCACAGCTGCCCAGCGGTAGACTGACTGAAGCGAGGCTGCCAATCAGCGCCATCGGCCCCTCCGACCACCACCAACCACTCCCACACTACACTGTCAGAACGAAGTTTAATTAGCATATTGTTTGATTGGTTCTGCAGGTCTAATTGGCAAAATACTCACAATACACACATTGGTGGCTTCATCGTCTGCTGCTGCTGAACGTGCCCCAGTGGCATTGAGGGATGGGTGAATTGCCAGTTTCTGAATTGTTGCCACGGGTGCAAACCAAGACGGTAGGACAGCTCTAGGCTACAGCTGCTTAGTTTTGCATTAAAGTGCTGCTAACAATGTGAATGGCAGTAAAGGAAAGGAATACACAGCACCAAAGCTTACCTCACATTATAGCTTCGTTGGTTGGGTAAGCTTTTGAGCTGTATATTCCTTTCCTTTCCAGCGCTGCAATGCAACAATAAGCAGCTGTACAGTGAAGTCGTCCTACCTTGCTGGTTGAAACTGCCGAATGCACCCGGAAACCATGGCAACCAAGTTAATTCAGAAAATGGCTATTGACGTTTGAGTAAAGCTAATGCTAGCTCCACGAACGCCGCCTTAATTTCCAGTTTCCGGTATTAGGATAGCATAGCATTAGCATAGCCTACTTACCCTTGGAGTTGTGGATGTAACTCAATAATACATACAGTGTGACTCCCTTTTAACTCATGCTTATTGAAGCAGGAGAAAGCAAGTCAACTATCCTGTGGACGATATTTATCATTATTTATGTACATCGCTGTCAAGTTTAAACACCTGCTGCTCAAAGATCCATAAAATCAGTTGTGGTGTCCCCCAGGGCTCAATTCTGTCTGGGCCCATTGCTTTTTAACCTGTACATGCTCCCTCTTGGCAGTGTCATTAGGCGGCACGGAGTCAGTTTTCACAGTTATGCTGATGATACCCAGTTGTACATCTCTGTGTCTCCTGATGACACAAGGCCATTGGATGCTCTTTATAACTACATTTTTGACATCAAATCCTGGATGGAAGAAAACTTTCTCCAGCTTAACCAAGAGAAAGGCTGGTTGAGGCTGTGTTGTGAAGCACTTTCTGTTACATTCTTGTATGAAAAGCGATCTATAAGCAAAGATTGATTGATTGAATGATTGAAGTCCTGTTTTGGTATTATAACAAAATAATAACACAAAAGGCTCTCTCCAGACAAATGTGGAAAAAACAAACAACCTGCATAGCTGTCAAGTGGAAAATTCCCCTTACTTTCAGATCCAAAACTTGACAGGTATGATTATGTATCGAGTTACATCCACAACTACGAGGGTAAGTAGGCTATGCTAATGCTATGCTAATACCAGAACCGGAAATGAAGGTGGCGTTTGTGTAGCTAGCACTAGCTTGACTCGAACGTTACAGAATCAATAGCTAGTGCCTTCACAGTAACCTTTACCGCCCTCTGTCTGTGTCCGCAGTAAAGAGTGCCTGGTGAGCTCAGGGAACGACAACACAGAGAATGGACTTTCAGGAGCCAAAGGTGAAAAACAAGGGATACCAAAGGCATGAGCCAGTGCAGAGCCCAGTGCGGCTGTATGATTGTATACTGTAAATATGTTAGACAAATGTACAATGCTGTTAACAGAGGACTGTTTTATCTAGCGGCTAGCAAATACGACATGTGAATATATATTTCCTTTGAATCATGCTTGAAGTGTAATACGTGCACGGGCTGGATCACCTAAACACATTGACGGGCCCATTTGCTGCTAGTCCCATGAACTTCAGGCGAGACTCTGCAGGTAAAACTTTTAATTTTCAGGTTTTGGGCCAGTTGGAAACAAATAAATTGCCACATCTTCACAATAAGGAGTACACATACAGTATCAAGGAGTCACTGTTTCTCCATAGCACGATATGGGGAATTGTATCTTCAAAGGCCACTTTCTCAAAATTAAGTTTCCTTACACTTTTGTAACAACGGGAAATGTGACGGATGTAGGTGCTACTAAAGGGTAGATGAGAGAGAAACTGGACACAAAGTGCTCAGGAAGTCAGCACCACAAAAGTCATTTTTTGGGGAAGGTGCTCTTTGGCATTTGGGGAACAGAAACTTAAGAGAAAAATGAAGAACCAAGGCACTCCTCCCACATTTACATTTTCTAAAAAGCCTTTATTGTACTGGGCTACGTCTCTATAAAAGAGGAGACGTAATTGCTGGTCCTCACTTCTTGAAAAAGGCTTGTTGGAGCCGATACGCATGGAAGAAACCAGCAACATGTTTTCAAAGATTTTAATATGTATTAGCCCAGTACAATAATGGCTTTATAGAACATGTAAATAGAGAATTATGAGGTGGGAGGGGTGCCTTGGTGAAGGTGACTTTAGTAGCACCTACAGTACATCCATCAAATTTTCCCGTCTTGGGTTTTGAATCTCAATATAGCAACAAAACAAAACCATACATTTAAACCTGGCTCTATCCGTTATTTGGATTTTGTTGCTGAAATTATAGGCAATTTTGGCAATTTATTTCCACATGAAATGCCTTATTTTTGTGTTTGTAATATACAGCAGTAATATACACGATCTATCCACCTGCAATGTCTCGCCTTAATGCAGTAGGTTTGACTGTCATCGACCACGTTTGGCTGAATCTATGCCTCTTCTAATATGCTGTCAGATGTGTGCCCAAAGCCTTGAGTGGAGGAGTAAACATTCTGATGCCATAATGGATTGCCATAATCTCTGAACTGCCATATTATCGACAGAGGAACAGCACCAACCGCTTGCAAGCTTCCACTTTTAACTGCAATCAAAAAGACATTTGCATACAGCTGTTTTTACAGTGGAAATACAAGAGTATTTTAATCATTTCTATTCCCAAACAAGAATTGACTAATTGTTACATTTGTACTGATTATACATGATAAAATAAACTTAGATAGCGCTTAACTTTTGTCAAATTCTGCTCATCTTTACTGCCAATCCAGTCTGAAGGAGTTACACGTTTACTAATATGGTAACATTTGACTCATTAGGTGGAAGTTGGGTTCCTAAAAGTTGCTGATGACAGTCGGGCTCAGCGATGTGGCTAAATGATCCAGCCCCGCACAGTTTTTTGATTGCTTTAGATAAAACACAGGTGCCTGTTTTGCTTTTTCTCCCCCTGCTGGTGGGAGGATAAACACACAAGAGAAATGTACAAAAAAAAAAAGATGCTAATAATAACCTAAACCCTCAAAGACAATCCCCAGACTCCCTAAGCTCTCTATAGAAAGGAATGAATTTAACCATGCTGCTTCTGACTAATAACCAATGCATCTTAGCATGTGCACATTTTATATAAGTCCATGCAAGAATACTTTCTCTAGCGTCATAATCGCAATAGACACATGCCTGTATGTCCTCGCCAGGGCACGTATTACCATGCACTTCGCACTACTGCACTGGGTGAATGGAACGCAGCATAGAAACACCCCCTTTTACTCGTTCCCTTTTAAATTTTAGACCAGGGGTAGGCAAGCTCGGCCTGATCGGGGGGGGGGGGTCAATTTTCTTCCTCGTCAAAGGACCAGGGACCAAAGTAAGTAAAGCAAATGTCAGTGCTGTCCATCATATATGACTGAACAAAGGTTTTTAAAGGTGATTTTTAGAGAAACTGAGGCATTTTCAGTATTATCTATGTGCAACAATGTATTACAGCAGAAAGAAAATTACTTAAAATGGACATATCATGCATATCTTAAAAACAGACTTAAAGACTTCAGCTACGGTGTTCTTAAAGCCACTATACCTGATTTTTCCATTACAAATAATGAAAGAGGGAGCATGTAAATTAAATTGATAGTGATGTCCAAACACATTCCTAACTTTCCTAACACATTTCTAAAATCCAATTTCTTCATGAATCAGATTTTATGAGCACACAACTTGCAGGGTCACTTTTTAGTGTCACTGTCTCAGAAATGCAAGAAGAGTAGCTTGTAAACAAAAATCCCCTACATTTTACATGCAAAGCAATATTTCCACAGATGTCTGAGTTTAGAATATACTAAAGGAGGGATCAAAACAAAATGTATTCTCCTACTAGCAAAAACAAATCAGGTATAGTGCCTGTACTAGCACCAGGGCTGATGAAGATTTGGCCTGGATCGCCCAATGCAGCCAAGAATACGAATCATGTGGTAAAAATAAACTTTAGCTTTGATTTAACCATGTGCATGGTTAGTAGCTCAGAGCTGATCCAATACTGGATTATTGGCTTTAAAAATGTGGTTTGAGGGATTGAACAATTACGTAATTGGACCAGGAAGTAGAAAACAAAGCACTGCAGAACCATACAATTCAATATGAAACGACCAACGCAAACAGAATTTTTGTTAATACAATTTATTTAACTTGTACCGAAAAGCAAAACTTAAACTGAGATGACAAGGACATCCTTTACAAGTAAATAATACTTCTTCCATTGGCATCTTAATTGTAGTTCATATCTTCTCAAAATCAGTGTAAATCCTTTAAGTCATTTTCTTATCTAAGACAATAGTTTTTTCTATTGTAGTATGTGTAAATGTTTCTCAAAATCATCTTTAGGGGCCTAATGTTCTATGATTGAGGGCCAGATTTAGCCCCCGAGCCAGACATTGCCTACCCCTGTTTTAGACCATCAAATATTTGACAGCGCATCAAAGCCCACTGCTAATTTCAGCATTTGGTGATCGCGACGCATGGATATCCAGCCGCCATTTCTCCACTCAGATTATTATTGTACCGAGCACTTCAAGAGAATGTCAGGATTTGCATCAGGTATATAGAGTATCTAACAAAGTTTATATATTTCAATGAATAGAGAGATTATTATAGTTTATTGCGAGATCTGAATATGGCAAGTGGGTCACCTGCTCAGTTGTTCAAGGCACTTTTACCAAATGTACCTTGTCTTATGGTGTGTTTCAAGCAACAGGGAAATTTACTACACTCAAGCTGGTAAACTTGGCGGCCCCCAGTCTCTTCAATATAATGCTACTTATGTTTCGAATTACATCTGGTGTAAAGCAACATTCTTATAACGTTAGCATCTTATTAGCCAACTGTCTTAGCATTAGCCGTATTGTTTACGTATGAGTTAATTCAGCTGGAATGCTCTGAAGTCGTAGTCTTGTATGTTTCAAGTGGGAAAAACCCAGTTACCAGTTGGCTGGAACGCACCATAAGTGATCATTTACATTTCAGACTTTTATTTTGTCTCATTCATCATGATCTATCAATGAGGCTTTTGTTTTGTATTAGGTCTAACTGTCCCTGAATGTGACTCTAGTACAGTGGCCTCTCATGCACCCACAAAGCTGGGATCGCTCTGATAGTTTCCCATGAGCACCCTCACATGCCACACATAGTCGCACATAGAGATACACATACAGTATGTATGCAGTGGTGGTCTAAGTACTTCATTTCATTACTTGAGTACAGACACTACTCCAATGTAAGTGAATGTTTCCCGGTGAAAACATTTCTTGCTTTAAAGTACTGAAGTAGGCGATTTGTTTATTTGAAGTAAAAAGTACATTTCATTTTATATGAGTGTTGTGGATCATAACTTTGCAGCTTCAAAAACTATTTATTTTTGTCTTCAGTTCACCCTGGTTTAACTTGTCCAGCTACAAATGACCCAAGAATTGAAAACAAGAGATTTATTCATACAAAATTCATACAAAACAAACTGTATGTTGTAGGCAAAGATTCTTCAGTCTTCATCTGTACTCTGTAGTTGAAGTGAAGTGTGGATGTTTCGATCTTAGTCCAAAGATAGTCCTCAGTAAATAAAGACTTAAACACATTTGTGGGTCTCTTAAGAGTAAACCAGAAGGAGGAGTTAACCTCTAAGTCCCTCCTCTGTTGGTATTAAAGGTTGGAAAACATCTTTACCTATTCATACTTAACCCTCCTGGGTCCAACAGGGGCTATGCTGTCCCTGGGGGGCGAGGAAATTCATGACGACCACTTCTACATCAATATTTTTCAAATATTTGGGCCATTAATGTAAAAACGTCCTGGTCTGTCATGAGGAGGTATTTTGGAGGCCAAAAACAAAATAATAACCAGGTGAAATAATTCCAAGAAATGCCCTTAGACCCCAAAGAGGTCTACTAGGGCTTGTTACCTCTCTATTGTCTCACCCTGGGCTAGGTTTTAAGGTTGTTGACACTTCCCTATAGCCTTAGAGGTTAACTCCTCCTTCTGGTTTGCCTTTAAGAGACCCACAAACATGTTTAAGTCTTTTGTTCGCTGAGGACGATCTTTGGACTAAGATCGAAACGTCCGACACTTCAACTACAGAGTACAGATGAAGACTGAAGAATATTTGCCTACGATGGACAACTCCTGTACCACTGAGAATCTATTAATTTGCACAAACAGATAAGTGCCACTGACAAAAATCAATGTATTCTTGTCATTTTCTCATTGTGTAGCAGTGTTTTTAATGACCAGATCTATTTTAGTCAGAATTATTGTTATTTATCAAATTCTTTCAACATTAGTTTTGCTGGTGTCTCCTGTAGAGTATGGTAATAAAAATCCACAGCAATTTTGCAAAACAATTCAAAATGGAGAGATCTGCTTTTGCGAATAAACTCTTCAGCGCCACCTTCTGTCCCGGAGTGGGCATGACAATGATGTTAATTCGGAGAAAAAACCACGATACGACCAAGCAACGAGAAACAAGAGCTTTATTTAGAAATGCAATGAGTGTTATATTTGTTTGTCAAATGTAGTGGAGTAAAAGAAATAAGTTGTCGACAAAAATACTACTCAAGTAAAGTACAGATCCTCAAAAACTCTACTCAAGTAAAGCGCAGTACTTGAGTAAATATACTTTGTGACTGACCACCACTGTATGTACAGTATGTATGTATGTAAGACTTGGAAAAAGCATTGCAGCACTTTAGGTTGGCCATGACTGAGATGGAGTCCTTTGAACTGGTTACCGTGTGAAGCCATGACAGATTCTTTACCACGTCAGCGCGGGTACGTGGCACCGTGCCCGACCACCTTAACACTCTCCCTATAGAGCTCTTCATGTTGTATATTTTTGTACCAGGTCAGCCTACCGCTCTTATACTGGAGTGCATTTCCTTTCCTGCTTTCAATGGAAGCAATAAGACAGACATACGATTATGCAATAACCTGTTTTATGGCACTTTATAAATGTGTGTGGACTGGCTCTGATGGAAATTGTCCACTGTGATATTTATAGTATTGTGTTGCCCCCAGACTTGCAACAGTATTTTCCATACAGTTGAAGTAACGATCAAAACATTTCAGGTTGATTAACATTAATGATTTACTTTAACAGACCTTGGGAAATATGAAGAAACTAAGTGTTATGTAAAGTATGGACTGTTTGTGTGAGAGGGGCTTGTGTTGTTTGTAGTGAGTGCAGTCAGTGCCTTGTGATGAAAACAGTCGGAGGGAAGCTGTTCTCAAACACAGGGATTTCTGAGTTTGTCTGTCCATGTTATTCCTCTGTAAAGAGGCACATATCCAAGTCTTCCTTTACAGAAAAGCAATATGGCGGAGTGGGTCTGCCCGGGTGCCTGGATCCTTCTGTTAGAGTCTGGTGGAGTGCTCAGTTGAATCCTTCAAACCTGTCTTAGGTGTGGATGATTTTCTCAGACTGGTTTATTGGGTCATCTTTCATGGTCAGGGAAAGCACAACATCAGTCTGGAGTCCTTAGGCTGGGTACTTTTTTGTTATTTTGTTATTTAGGGCTACATTATTTTCATTTACGTAACTCAGCTTGTTGTTTAATGTACTTCCATGTGCAGTGTTGATAACTATATATAATGGGTTCAATAACGCTGACAAAATACCATTTATTGTTACATAGGTCCTTGGTGGTCAAACTGTTTGCAGTAATTGCTGCAGTACTGAGTCTGCTCTGTGCTCCTCTGCAGTGGTGCAATACAGCAAAAGAAAAATGTATTACTGCCACCTAGCGGCAAAGATACTGCATTCACTGTGGGAACCACACTAAAAAAATGTTCCAAAGCAAAGGGACATCCAATATTTGTGAATCATTTAGATGCAGCACAAAATTAATGCTAGAACTAGAAAGCTTTTGCCAATTGTATTAAAACATATTTTGTATATTGCATCATGCTTGCAATGTTAAAATGTTCTAATGCTCAAAATAACCATTTACAACTGACGTAATTGTACTTTAATGTGTAACTGTAATTGTTTGTAGCGTACATTTTGATACAACATTTGTCAAAAATATGAATCAATGACAAAATAATTTCAAGAAAATAGTTATTGGAGCTCCAATTGACCTTAGAGCAAGAAGTTTGTACTGCCAGAGCGGCTGAAACTCATACTGCCAATCCAAGAGTCTCATGTCTGCTGGTCCTATACACAACAATCACTACTACAACTACACAGCATCGGCCTAGTAAGAGTACTACTGCTGTACACCAGTGTTTCCCAACCAGGCATATGCGGGGGGAAAAACAAACTGTATTTTATAGTATATTTCAAGGGAAGGCTGTTTAAAAGTAGCTGGGATTACCCAGAGTATAAATGAAAGGCCCAAGGGATACGCCAGACTGAAAAGGTTGGGAACCACTTCTACACACCATAGGCCTAGTATTACATATGTATAGGCCAAACACAGCGATGTCACTAAACCTGTCCCGTCTAGGGCTGGGTACCATTAAACAATACCAGTATGTCATCATAAAATGTTTTTAGGTACTAATGGTATTGGGAAAGAGCAGAGTTTTGATGCCTGGCAGGTCTGAGACAGCACTAAAGAATGTTACTTGGTTGTTTCAGCTCAAACAATTGAGAAATGAAATAAATGGAAATAGTCTTTAATGGAATAAGTGACCATTATTGTTCTGTTTTATGGTTCTAGATGACCAATAATGAAAAAAGTGTTGTTCAGGTACCAGTATCGTAAACCAAGTATCATTTAAGCAACGGTACCCAGCCCTATAGTCCTGTCCAACCGTCCCACTGCCAAAAGAGTTCCACCACATTCCACTGAGACCAACAGAAAAGCTATAACTTCACAGTCTAACCAGGCAGAGGAACAGAAAACCCACGAACTGCCTTTGAAAAAGACTTTTGCCACCACTAAGATATCAAAAGTAAGCACAGACACATTTTTATTACGCCACAGATATAGTGCATTTCCGATTGGACAGATGTTTATTTGTTTACCCACTCTATGATAACCTTGTTCTGTCCAAGCTCTTCAGCAGCCAGCTCAGTCCACTTTGAGAAAACATGTTGAATAATGTTTATATTCCCCCTGAATGTTGAGCAGTTTGTCTATGTCTGCAGCCACATCACTCATGCTTCCTTCATGACTATGCACCTCCAACCTTGACTTGTTACAAATCATAAATAAACGCTGATCCAACTTGGGGCTCCATGTGTGATTTATTTATTTACACCGCACAGAATCTGATGAAATCCTCCCGTCTTGATGACAGATTCTCATATCACAAACATACATACAGTTTGTTGCTGAAACAGACTTCTGAGTTTGTTTTGTTGATCACATTAGGGCTGGGCGAGATGGCCAAAAAATCTTATCACAATTTTCTTTAGTTATATCACAATCCATGTGTATATTGTCTTTTAAAGGTGACTAAAGCCATCTGCTTCTTCTGGGGTTTAGACCTGGTTTAGTCTTGGTTAAGACCTGTTTTAGTCCGAGTTTCAGTCCATAGTTTAGACTCTCATGGTTTAGGATGCTCCTGATATCACCAAGTAATGAAGAGTCCAGGGCCAATGTCATGTTTGCCCAGGACCATTGTTACAGCCAGCCAATCAGGGCTCAGTTGTGCTAGATAGTCGTTTCGGGACAAAAATTAAGTTTAGGAACAGGGAAATCTTTAGGGTTAGGTTTAGATATATTCTCAGACAAACCAACTCATAGAGCTATCCAACATTACAGCAGACCGTTCCCTGTTCCTAAACTTTATTTTTGTCACAACATGTCAAGTTTTCAGAGCAGACTGTCCCTCCCCTCACCTATCAAAACTGACCCGATTGGCTGGTTGTAACATCGGTCCTGGGCAAACAACTTTGACATCGGTCCTGGACTCTTAATTACTTGGTGATATCAGATCAGATCGGTTTCAGTCTGTGAGAGACTTCAGGTTCAGACTTGATTTACACCCAGTTTGCTCTCGGTTTATTTCTGATTGAGGGTAGACCTGGTTTAGTCCTGGGTAATCATTGTTTCATTCTGTCCCTGGTCCTTTTTAGTTTGGTCCTGGTTTAGACCTTGATTTCAGTCTCTGTTTTAGTCCGATTTACTTCTTGGTTTAGTCCTGGTTTAATCCAGATTCAATCCGTGATATTGTCCGAATCTAGTTCTGGTTTACACCTAGTTTCCTCCTGGTTTAGTCCTAGTTTTCTCCTGGTTTAGGCCTGGTTTCATCCTGACTGTAGAGGAGTGAAGAAAGTGTCAGTGGGTGAGTGAATGTGGTGATAGGAGGGTCAGTTGGCGCATGATGTGTGCAGCCATACCTCTGTCGGTCTGCCCCAAGGGGCAGCTGGTTACCACTCGAGTGAATGTTAAAGCTGGACACACACTACACGATTCTTTCAGTCTTAAGAGATTCTGTAAAGACTGGGATGGCCACACTACACGACACGATTTTTTGTGATTATAGATAGGGTTGCCAACCGTCCCTTAAAGGAATAGTTCACCGCTTTTACATACATACATATGTTCTAACCTGGGCTTAGTTGAGGCTATGTGTGGCTGTGTGAACTGTGTGTGTGCCTTCATTGCCGTAAGACGGAGCAAAGACGCTGTTAGCATTTTGCGCGACAAAGTAGTCCCATGGGACCAAGTTTTGGAGAAGTTAGAAGCCACAAATATCTTCCAAGTTTCCCCTATTTAAATATGGTTATGTCAGTAGTTACAGGTTCAAAGTACAGTTTCACAAAATTAAAACTGACAATTTTCTAAGCGGAAAAAACACGCACTATATTTTACGGCGGAATAATACCAAACAGCCGCGGCGTCAGCGCAGTAAGAGATGCTTCCTTCCACTCACTTCCGGCAACAGAACAACGAGTGCTACGCGTAAACAGCACGGAATCATTTGTAGATGATGGAGACTAATTTGTAGCAGATCCAGAGCCTTATCTATTTGAACCAGAGTACACAGAGGTGGAACTAGCCCGTATGGACCGCGAGAGAGAAGCAAGACGTGAAGAAGAGCAGACTGGGGCCAGCGAGAGGACAAACTGACTGTCCTCAATGTTCAGTAATGTACGTAACACTACTTCATTGTTATTTCTGAGCTCAGTCGTCATGTAAATCAATCAGTACTTTATTCAGGAGCACTGATTTTGGTGTGGAGTTGCTAACCGGGATAGAACTCCGCTCAAAAACTTCCTACAGACAAAACAAATATA
>OMNZ01079210.1:0-12559 GCA_900303255.1 Lesueurigobius sanzi
GCAGGTCAGCAGCTTGTTTTCATTGTAAAGAAGCAAATAAACATCATAAATAGTAACTACAGCTAATTATTGACTTTTTACCAACTGTTTATCTCTGTAACAATAAATAATTGAAAAGTTATAGTCTAGGCGGAATCCCATTATAATAAATAGGGCACAATTTGGCACTTTTTGGCCCAAAAAATTCAAATTTGTAATTTGTAATTGAAAATTTTGGATCCTATTTATATATTTGGTCATGAAATACAGTTTTTCCAAGAAAAAAAATTACACTTTTTAAAAAATAGATTAAAATAAACAAGGATTGTCTCTAAAAGTGGCAAGTCCCCAAAAATGGGGACTCTAGGGCTTAAGAGGTTAAACTGAGCCATATCATGAGACACGAGCTGCAAGTCTATGTTCTATTTGTCATTGAAGTATTAATTTTGCAATTTTATGTAATTCATTTAACATTGACCTTGTTAAATAACCAGTTTAAATGATCTGAATACACATTAATAATATAAAATAACCACTTTTAGAATTGCATATTGTTTTAAATGCATTCACCCATTGACCGGTATCGGTATTGGTATAGACCATTCTCAGTCTTGCTGCCAACCAATGCAATTGAATAGAGAAAATAGAACGTTTTGATTTGAATTGCCCATTGCAACCCATTGTTGCACGTTCGCCGATGATGTCATCTGAGAAAGGTCTATAATGGGAGGATTTGGGAGATAAAGCCACTTGCCTTCCTGTGGAGACGTGCAGTGCTCCGGCATGGCAGCCAGGATTAACTCCAGAATATCAAGCGCTCCACTGGGGTTTCCATTATCAATGAGAAGCCACGCTAACCAGATGAGGGCGCTATTCACTTGTGAGACAGGGAGGGACTGTGGCGAGGGACTGGTCTCTAGAAGTTCATGCATATATCGAATGGCTTGCTCCAACATCCGGTGCTTGCTAAACGTCTCACTCAGACAAACCGTGAGATGAAGGCTGAGCACCTGCTGGCGGCCATTTTGTCTTTCTTGGAGTTCAGTCAAAGAAAGAGCTTGGTGTAAGTAAGGAGCCACGTAGCAGGGGACAGACGCTTCCTGTTGTGGGCCCGAATTGTTTATAACTTCCAAAATGCAACTTAGGCTGTTCGAAAGGGTTGCTGATGGTTCTTGGGAGGTTCTTCGAAATGAGCTAGCGCTAAGATTAGCAAGGTGCAGTTCATTGTACAGTCCTCCTAACGTTAAATAGCCACAGCTTGGGGAGATGCTGCACGTAGGGGGATCCTCACAAGAAATTACGAGCAGTCTTTCAATATAAGGGATAACCTCTCGTTTTTCATTATGGGCCCAGTAATGTTTAGCTAACAGAAAGCTAGCTCGCGCCTCTGCTTGTTTGTTATTTGACAGAATGGCTTTTTTCAAGATATGTTTCAAAATTGAGTCCTCTTCTACAACGTCTAGGCAATATGAAAAACTCATTAGCAAGGCAACAAGTTTTTCTGTGATTTGGAAAAAGCTATCTGTGTTCTTCTGTAAAAGATATATGCTAGCAAGGTTGTAGTAGATGCCAGCTAGCAATCTGAAATCTTTGAATTCTTCACGTGGGACGCTCATGGCTTCTTCAAAGTAGACACGCGCTTGGCTAAATTTGGAGCGACCGACACAAAGTTTGCCTAAAAGGAAGCATAACCGCGTTTGTGACCAAAATAAGCGCTTCTTCCTGGCGGTTTCTCTAGCGACGCTCAAAAAGGACGTTAGCTGATCCTCATCAGAGTGACCGGAGAACGTGGTGGAGGACAGTTCGTCAGGAGCGAGGCGGTAAAGACGGCCATATTCCAGATTGTAGTCTTGGTTTCCTAGAAAGTTAAACAGGGGCATTAGCTCTTCCGTGTGGTTCTTTCCTTCGACGATGTGGGGAATAAAGAAGCGTGGGTTAGAGTTGAGAGTCTCTGAGGGAGAGGTGGAGCCATGATCAGGAAGAGGTTTAGGTGTTCCTTCAGAACGCTGCGAGAACATTGGGTTTGGGGCCAGTACTCTTTGGATCTGCGTCTTTAATCCATCACTGTCCTCTGTCCTCGCAAAGCTCCCTAAAAGAAGATAACATACAAAATGCATTTTTCTCTAGGAGGTCTTCTTTATGGAAATGATTTGGCCGGATACTCACTCGTCTTTCCTAGGTCTTGACTAGACATTTTATCTGTAAAAGCATAGGATGTAGTTAGGGCAAAACATAAAATAAAGAATCTTTCTATGAGCTATGTTGCATTTGTGGTTATATACTATGTATTTGATAATGTTGCTGATTATTCTGAATATTTGAAATTATTAGTGCAACTGCAAAATAATGTATAAGGCTTCAGAACGTTGTTTTTACTGTTGTATTGCAAGAGGTGTAGCATACCAAGTTTGAACGAATGGCCAGGACTGTGTTTTTTCTTTAGCAAGTCCAATGTTTCATCTATAATTTTGTCCTCTTGGAGACTGAAAAACATCCTGTCCTCTCCATCAAGAAACACATCCTCGGAGCTGAACAACAAAACAATACACATTTACAATACTGTATGATAACCCTGGTAAATAAAAGGCAGAGCTGATGGACCTACTTGTAGTTATCCTCTGGTTTGACCATGTTGGTCCTGACCAGCCCCACTTCTCCAATGCTTTCCTTCCTCCCAACGAACCAGCCAAAACAGGACACCATCAGGCCCACAATGGTGATGCGCTCATCGGGTGTGAGGCTCAGCTCATCTGGACCATCTGCATCGTACTCCTCTGTGGCCCGACACAAACCCCGGGCTAAAAATTGGGAAAGACAGTAATTTAGCTTATTATTTTTGTGTCCTGGGAAGCACTTTCTGAACTTACCAAACTGCAGAGGAAAGTGGGAGGAGGGCTTCCCATCACCAACTAAAATACTTTCTGGGCAGGATTTTAAAAACCATCTAAAAATCAAAATACAATACAAAACTTTTAGTTTAATAGTTTAGTTGTTGCCATATGACAACCCTCAGTATATGGTCTAATAGAGCCTTGGAACTGACTCACAGTGCAATGCATTATGGGAATTTTCCCACCATTTTTCAGGGCCACAAAACAATGAAAACACAGCCCATTTTCAATATTATTCCCTCGTAGATGGTGCTTTCTAACATGGCAGTCAACTACATAACAGGCCCGAAAGTTATTTGTCCATAGCTTTCCTTAGTTCTACAGTTAGCAGTTTCTTGTTTGGACCAGTAAGATGGCGCCTCAACCACACACACATCAACACAATCTGCTGGCCACGCCCTGTTACGTGACATCACATTCCAAAGCTCTATAGGGTTAAGAACAGGGGTGCCAAACATGCGGCCCGTGATTTCATCTGGCACGCGGCTTGTAGAGCATACATTTCTGAGCATGTAAAAAGAAAAGAAAACGTCTGTAGCCCATTCCTGTAAGGAGTTACGAATGTTTACACAAACAACCAAAATGCTCACTCCAGCTGCCAGGGGGCAGCCAAAACTTAAAAATGGAAGGAATTCCACACCAGTCCAGCAGAGGGCACTGGCACTGTACCATTACAAATGCTATAAAAACAGAAGGGGTTCTGTTCCTGGTTTTCTTTTAGTGTTTTAATGGCGCTTGTGTCCACTCCACAGCGCAGTGTGAGGGGGCGGAGCTAGCTGACAGGAGCAGGGGCGGAGCTGACACAAGGCTACATAACAATGTAGCCTGTGTTCTAATTTTTTATGATTGTGCAACCATATTGTAAAAATACAATATGGTTATCTAAAATACACCAGATTGCACTAAATTACATCTGTGTAATTCAGACCCCCACATAAATACATTTTCAACTATTTCTAAACTCCTGGCTACAGCTTGTAAACCATTATTATAATTTATTAGGCTACAGTCCTGTCAGGCTTTGGCCAATTTTAAAATGTCACATTAAACGAGCTGAATTATCAAAGTGTTAAATATTACTATTAATTTACTGAAAAAATGTATTGTCAATAGTATTTTCCTGTTTACAATATATGCGACCCACCATCATTGGGCCCACGGCCCAAAATGAGTTTGACACCCCAGGTTTACAAGAAGAGACACTCACTGGTGGAAGGCTGAGACAGGCTCCAGAGAGGGTCTGGGGGCAGTGCCTCGAGCTCCATCAGAGAGGCAGCGCACACTCCACCCAGACCCCAAAAACGGAGGCTCGAACTGGGCTATGTCCCCCTGCTCCAGGTACAGGTCCCCTCCAGAGGTGGAGCTGTCAAACATCTGGTTAGCACTGCAGCTAGCAAAGAATGAGCCTGAATGAGATAAAACAAGAATCTTTCAGCTCGCCAAGACCTATTTCCACTTAGTGCTATGTCATAAACAAACCTTCCTGCATAAGGATGCCTCTGTAAATCAGGTAGAGAGTTTCCTCTGCGAGTGAAATCTCAACAGACACATTCTCCTCCACAGACTGCAGCCACAACTTTGGGTCAAACAGTGCACTTTCCAGACAATGACCCAAGAAACCTGACACCAAAAACATTTGTATTGGAAAAATATTGTGTAGTATAGTTGTTACACAGTGTGTAATTACGTTTGTCAACAGTTCACCTTTGGTAATACTAAAGATAATGGTCAAATAAAGTTAATCTTAACATGACAGATTCCTCACAATAACATCATTTGCGGGGAACATATAGATTATAGACTATGTTACAGCTTCACCCCATCACACCAGTTATAATAGTGTCCAAGAAGAAGATTTAAGAGTGTGATGGCAGTGTATGAGGCCACACTGAGCACAAAAGTATGTACAGTAAGTACTTAATAAGGTGAAGCCTTTGAGGTGTGTTATATGTCAATGATGCTAAATGCACAAACTCAGTAAACCATCAGAATCATGTTCTGTCAGTGAAGTGTTTAGGAAGTACAAACAAACAGTTGAACCACCACAATCGTGGAGGTCAAACTGACATTAGATGAACATACCTATGGTGTAATATGTGCTGAATTTCCATATTTCCTCAAATGTTTTAAAGGTTACAAAAATAAGCTTGTCTTCAGGGCTGATGGAGAGCAGATGGGCCGACAGCTCCTGCAGACACAGTTATGGGTCAGAGCAGTGTGAACCCGTCTGTCTACCACATGTGTATGTATAGCATATACAGCATGTGTTGTGTATGTGCTATATGTGAGTAGACGGTACCGTGAACAGAGCTGTGACCTCTCCACTGTCCGCCTGCAGCACTCGCAGTTTCCCCCTCAGTGTTTCCTGTAGCTCCTCTTCTGCAGGAAGGCGCTCCGGACCCCTGACCATGTCCAGCAGCAGCGGCAGAGCTGAACACATCAAAACTCTGCTCTGAGCTCTTCATGTTTTCAATAGTGTTCTATCAACCTACTAATGCTGTTGGATCTAAAACTAAAAAATAAAAAGTAGTTACATAACATTCTGTCCTATTAACTTGGCAAAACTGTGCAGAGGAGATTTTAATGATGAAACAATGTGACTGAAATTAATAAATAATTTTGAGACAAAGTCACAGGTTCAAGCAGTAAAGTCACCCACCTCACATGACTGATCAGGTGACTTTAACAAGTATTGCCATTCTATGACAGCTTATTATAACAGCTATAATGTTTTACACCTCCTCTTATTCGGCACAAAGGCAAAACGCACTTGTACAACAGCAGAAGTTACTATTCAAAGAGTCATGTACCTGTCGGGGTGCTGTCTTCATACATTGACGTCGCTCTTTTTAAACTTGGAGCATCTCTGGAAAGGCCACGTACTGGAACAAAAGTAGATTACAGAAAGTGCACTTAAATATGGACACGTATCCAAAAAGAATGAAAGTCTGCACCTGTACAAGCCACCACAGATGAAATAGAGGTGTATTTACTTCCTGAACACACTGTAAACGTATCTTATGAAGTAGATATTGTGTCAGTAAGTACTGCTGGCAAATAGAAATGTATCCAGCCTAATGTTTGCATAACCTTCACATTTGGTGCACTCAAATTACTGTAGTGTAATGTTTGTATTGCCCAGCCTAAAAAAGAAACATGCCTATTCTACTTGTTATTCAATTTGGTGTGTACAATAAAGAATATCATTGGACGTTTTGGCCTATTCCTATGGTCTATAAACTCCTTCAAAATGTTGCATTTAGCACTACTTTTATCACATTAATTTGGCTCTTTTGTAAAAACTGAATAGAGCTTATTACAAATGATGGTGCAGTCTTTTTCAATACAGAACAGGGCTTCTTTCGTTCTTTTAGCCTCCTCAATGTCTAAGTGGTTTTCTCATTTCAGCAAATGAGTCTTAATACTCTGTGAAGAAAAACAAGTATCCACAAACTGAGCTAATATTTAACATTGCCTGTCCTAACAGCTTGTGTCCTACCCATGGTGCCGCTCCTGGAGGCTCTGGTCGGCTGCTGCCCATCTCCAGAGCTCCTCCTACGGCTGCCGCGGCTGCTGCCCGTCCCCCGGCGTGACCCGGTGGACATGTCCCGTTCAGAGAGTGGATCGCGGGAGAAGTGATCCCACAAACACAGCTACATGTCTCCGTGAATGACTCCCTGGTCACTCCCCCGTCCCGTCACAGAAGGTCAAACTCCAGGCGGCATGCTTTAACTCTTGTAAACACTCATGACCTCAGTAGACCATCTGAAACGGCAAAAAGTCCTTTCTGAGTGCAAGACAGTCTGTAAAAGTAGTGATTGTGACCATTGCTTATTGTGTGTGTGTGTTCCCTCAAATATCCCAGGAACACACTCAGCATTTCCTGTCCTCCTCTGTTCCTCTGTCAGCACTGACTGAGAAAGGCATTGAACAGACAGCTAGGCTAAAGCAGACATACAGATCAAAGTGTGAGGAAAATGCATTATGTCTGTCTATACTTCCACTGAATCAGTCTTTTTATAGCATCATATAGGACCTCTTCTGTCTATGTTGTTTCATATAGCACATATTTCCAAACAGGATCACATTAACTAAAAACAAATATGTACTTATGAAGTGAGTCATTAACAGAATTCACTTAAGGCAAAAATTCTTCAGTCTTCATCTGTACTGTTGAAGTGTAGGACTTTTTGATCTTAGTCCAAAGATCGTCATCAGCTTAATAACGACTTGAGCACACTCATGGGTCTCTTAAGACTAAACCAGAAGGAGGAGTCCCTCCTCTCTTGGTGCTAAAAGTAGAAAAACATCTTAGCCTATGAATCAGTGCTTAATTTGTAAATCCAGATTTTCAGGAACACTTGTGTACTGGGTGGATTTTATGGGGGAACAGCCCAAAATAATTGCATATTTAAAAGTTGTTGGAGTATTTTATTTCCCGGATCCAATACAGCTCAAAATTCCGATTTCCCGGAATGCGTTCCCCCAAAAGCCGGATCAAATTAAGCACTGCTATGAATAGACTAAGATGGACAACTCCTGTACGACTGAGAACCTACACAAAAAGAATTCACTTAAGTTATTACAGAATAACATCTATAATTTGTAAGAACGTGATTGAATGCAAACTTTAGAGTCATAAACGGTAACTTTGTTAACTCAGAAAGAGGGAAACCTTAAATCTACACCATGTAAATAATTGGAAGAAAACTATAAGCAATTATCCATGGAGACGACTGATGCTGTTTAACCTCTTAAGCCAGAGGCCTTTTTCTCCAAAAATCATTTATTTATATCATATGTGCTCATAGGTAATCTTAGTCTCCAGACATTTGGTCAGTGTTGGGAGTAACTGGTTACAGAAATATATAACTTTTTTCAGTAAGTGGGGAATATAATATATTACTTAAACAAAATACAGTAATATATTAATACATTAAGTACTCATTTGAATGCTTAATTTTGATGACACCCTGATTAAACCATCAGAATTAGAATAGCAAAATTAACACAAAACAGCAGAGTGAATGGGTGGATTTACAGATGAACATTAGTGTGGACATAACTACATAGTGCAAATGAAACAGGTTTTTAGTGTTCTTTAGCCTGATACAGAGGTATTAAGTGATCGTGAGTCTCATACCAAGTTATTAAATGTAATTAAGTGTTCATGATTCTGAAGGCAGAGGGACAAAAGCTGTTCTTGTGGTGGGAGGTTCTGGCCCGGATGGACCGTAGCCTTCGGCTGTGATCCAACCTGCACGCCCCCGGGTCCTGGAGACGTACAGGTCCTGGAGAGATGGGAGCCTACAGCCGATCACCTTCTCAGCAGAACGCACAATGCGCTGCAGTCTGTTTGTCCCAGGTGGTGGCTCCAGCGTAGTGATGGAGGAGGTGAGGATGGACTCGATGATGGCCATGTAGAACTGCAGTTCCAACTGCTGCTGGAGGTGCAGCAGTTGCCATAAAGGGAGAAGAGCAAGGAGGAAAGTACACAGCCATGAAGGGGTCTGGTTTTTATTGTCCGAGTGTACTACACATTCTTCTCCAACATCAGAAGCACATGTGGTGTTGCTGATAGTTTGTTTATGTTGTCTTTCTCAATTGATGAAGTCAGAAAAAAAAATATTCCACAGTATAACCTACTGTCAAACTACCTGTTGTATCTTGTGTATTATGTATATGTTGTTATTGCATTATGTGTTATTGTATTTTGGTGCTCCTATCAGGCATATTGAGTTAACGTACCTAAATAAATAGGCCTAATATAATTAGCAAAAATATCTAATATACACATTTTACTTCTGAACATCTTTTTGTGTAACTCTGTGCTGCTCTCTAGTGGTGGCCACAATGTATAGCAATATACTGTACCTTTTCCAGTCCCATTTCAAAAGTAATTTCAAAATAAAGCGATATATGATTTAAATAGATGGTTTTGTATAACAATATTAGAAGAAAGCTTTTACTTTGAAGGCACTTACGAGCCACTTCCGGTGCAACTGGCTTCCTTTAATTATTAGCCCGTTGTGCAGAGAGCTAACCAAAGTCTCCATTTAGCACATTTCTGGTCCCAAAGGAGTCCATGATCCGCAAGAGAAACCTGAGTTTGGTGGAGTGCAGCCTTGGTTCGGAGCCCATGGAGCCGCCTGGGTGCGTGATCCGCTCCGACAATGATGACTTCCTGGAGCCCGATGAGGAGCTGCTGTGCTCGGTCAGCGACATCACAGAGCACCTGGGCCGAAACATCAGTATGGCCCTGGACACGGCGCTCTCAGACATCCGCCAAATGGTCAGCATCCGCATCCGCGTCCTCAAGATGGAGCTGCGGGAGAAGAGCGACGAGATAGAGGCGTTAAAGGCGAGGCTGGAGACGGGGCAGAAGGATACTACTATGGCCGGGGGTGGAGGGTCTGTGGAGCTGTCCGCAGAGCCCAAGAAACACGACCCGGGCTCCAAGAACAACAACAATAACAGCACAGAGGCTAGAAGAACCAAAGTGTTGCCCGGAGTCAAAAAGGAGAACATAGACGCAATATGCGACTATCTGATGAAGGACAAGAACTCCCGGGGCTCTGTAGACATGGACTCAAGTCAGTCCATCCCCGACAGAGACACTAAAACCGAGCAGGAGCCGGCCCTGTCCCTGTGGTCCGACCAGGGCCAGGGTGAGTCCCCAGCGGAGGACCTCTTCAGCATGCTGCCCTCTGGGAGTAAACGCATGTACGACTATGAGTGGATAACCCCTGTTGACTACTCCACTGACCTAAAAGGTAAAGCCCGAGCTTCATGAAGACGACTACAAGATAAAGAATTATGTACAATTATGTACTCTCATGAAATATTACATGAAGGCCATATATTGTTTCAAATGTAATGGGGGTTGGTTTCTTTTATCTTGTAGATATCGATTAGTAATTACAAAGATGAATCATTGTGTGTATTAATACTCTGACCATTGTGTGTGCAGTAATGAAGGAGTCTGGGTGTGAGGATGCAGATGCTGCAGAAGGGGATGAGAAGGAGGTGCTGAGACAGGACAGCAGTTTGGACCAAAACCAGGAAGCTCTGCTAAATGATCAGCAGCTGGAGTTCTCCGTTGATCATCACAGTTCTCCAGGTGAACCCGGGGGTCCCGGACAGAGCAGCGTGAGCAGACATGAGCCAGGTATTTTCAGGAATACCTCCTGATTGTACATACTGTTATACAGTACATGGTACTCATTGTGGATGTGTTTGCAGTGCGCTCCTTCCCCACACACTCCTTCATCTGCTCTCTCTGTGGGACCTTCTGCCCTGGACCTGCATTCCTTGAGGAGCATATTAAACTGATACATCCAGACTCTGTGGAGGCCCAGGCTCTGGAAGCGCTGCAGGCTACACCTGCTGGCTCTGGGCTGGGAGATAATGGTACAGAGCAGTCCCAGGGGCCCGGGGCCCAGAGTGAGGATGGCCCTGCACCACACGGGGCAAAGCCCCAACGCCGGTGCTTTGGAGTGAAGAAGGAGATCAGGATCGAGGGGGGATACCAGTGTGGAGATTGTGGCCGCTGTTTTAACTACCTTGGAAACCTGCGGCAGCACCAGCGCATTCACACTGGAGAGAAGCCTTTTGTGTGCCCTGAGTGTGGGGAGCGCTTCAGGCACGCGGCCCGCCTCAAGAGCCACAGGCTGGTGCACAGTGGAAACGAGAGCCCCTTCCCCTGCCCCCAGTGCGGTAAAGGCTTCTCTGTGCTATCAGGGCTGAAGAGACACCAGCGTGTGCACACTGGGGAGAGCCCTTATGCATGTCCACAGTGTGGCCGCCGCTTCAAAGAGCTGGGCAACCTCTATACTCACCAAAGGATCCACAGTGGTGCCACACCCTACTGTTGTCAGCAGTGTGGGCGGAGCTTCAGGCACCTGGGCACATACAAGAGCCACCGCTGCATCCCTGGGCTCCTGGACACGCCCTCAGGGCCCATAGACTCACAAAGGCCTGAGCACAGCGGGTCTATGGACACACTTACTGAACACACAGAGCACACAGGCCTGGCACAGAGCACCTGAACACTGCCTCAACCCTGAAGGACTTTGAACAATATATAATGCCCTATACCACAGAACCTAAGCTAATCTTCTTTACATGCCTGTCGTCACACTCAAACAGTGGAGAGAAAGTTGCCCAAGTTTGAAATCATGAAGCACTTTAAATCCAAATGACGCATTTAGAAATCTTTTATCTTTCTGAGAATATTTCATAGGAAAAGTTCTAAAATAATTTATTTGTTGATAAAATTCAAATTTAATCTCTTTACTGTGTGAAATGTAACAGAATAATCTTCTCCAACGTGTGTAACCATCAAATATCACATTTTGAGCTGCACCTCGAAAGGATACGGTTCCTTTGAGACTGTTCTCTTATTGTTGAATTATGGGATTGAATGGGATAATGTGTATTATGGCCTTGTTCAAATGGTAAAGTATAAACCAATCACTGTCTTGCTTTCAAGCACAATGTGTTCTTTCTGATTTGGTGGAAGTAGATCTCATTTGTCACTGAAGAGACATTAAATATTTACTTCCGCAGGTTCCATAATTCTGCTGTAATGAATCAACCTGAGCCAATTATTTTAGACAAATGATACACACTATGTTCTTTGCCAGAAATTCATTCAAAATACACAGTTTCTCTCAAAACGTACGCTGTGTTCTAGATAGTTGAGCAATTTCAGACAATTTAATAACTGAATGAATGATTGAGACATTTTCCCTGAACACGATGGCAGCATCCAATCTGCTTGTGTAGGCTGGTGTCTTAAATTAGTTTTCTTTTAACCATTAAGCAGTTGGGTTTGTGTCACTACATTTAGAGCATTTACACATGAATTGCTCCAAGTGTGAAAATGTGACTGGGAGAGCAGAAGGATTCATGAAGGGAACTTGTGTTTGAAGTCAATCTCTGGAGATGAAACAGAGAATTCAAAGTCCCCCGCTGCCTGCAATGTGCTCTGAATACAGGAGGGGGCACTAGTACTCTGTCACTCAAGGCTCTGTTACCTCTGTGAAGGGAATTTCAATCAATTACAAGGCAATCTTTCAAAACATTTTAAGCCTCCAACCAAATCATAACCAAAAGTCACTTTTTACCTCTTATAAGTACTTGGGGAGACACTGCATGCAATGTTTTTTCTCCCTTTTTCAATTTTAAAGTTTTGGGGCATTTTGTCTAAAAAAGTGTAGACCACAAATAAAGAAACTGCCTCATCTACACAAGAAGGTGTTTTATTGTTGCACTGCACTGATAACTAGACGCTTCTCTCCAATAGATTTACATGAGGGGAAAACGTTTGTGTAGGTTCTCAGTCGTACAGGAGTTGTCCATCGTAGGCAGAAATTCTTCAGTCTTCATCTGTACTCTGTGGTTGTAGTGTAGGACGTTTCGATCTTACTCCAAAGATCGTCATGGATCCCATTTATGATAGCTTACTGAGACCAAAACCAAATGGCCATAACAACCTCAGAGCGAAACCTACTCGTCATGTAAATGAGCCTGTACTCCTGGGAGCAGCAGGGCCATAAGCAGTATCAACGACTTAGAGAGTAGCTCAGGGAGACAATGGACCCTCGTTAAGTACTTTACCTTTAGCATTAAGAGAGGAGGGGCCTAGAGGCTGACTCCTGCTGGTTCACTAGCTTTATAAACCCACA
>OMNZ01079229.1:0-10945 GCA_900303255.1 Lesueurigobius sanzi
ATCTTTTTTTTTAAACTTATAATAAGAAAAAGCATATAATTTGAAGTCAACTTTGATTTATTATCTCATTTTAAGTGCAGGAATTCGTGTTTTTTCTTAATTGAAGTGCTAAAATACTTGTTCCATTGGCAGATAATCTTACTTGACAAGTCAAAATTATTAAGAATAACTGTTCTAAATAACTAAATATTCTGAATTCAAGCTAATTTTTACTTATGAAGATATCAATTGTTGCAGTGCAGTATATATTTGGTCATAAAATACAGCCCCCCCCCAAAAAAAAAAAAAAAAATACACTTTTTTTTTGTGAACACATTTTGTTAAAACAGACTAAAATAAACAAGGATTGTCTCTAAAAGTGGACGTTAGGGCTTAAGAGGTTAACTCCATAAGAATATTGTCATCTTATTACAATGCTGTTAATTCCCTATATTTGTTTTTCAACGCCATTGGATTGAGTGGATTCCAGCTCTCTCTGTGAAAACCCCAACAAATCTAATATTTGTTCTTTTTTAGCGGCTCTTTTTACCGCATATTTAAATGTGGTTTTCCAGCTAGATGAATATTTCAGTCGGACAGCGTTTGGTGAAGTGCATTTGAGAGTTGCTTCATGTTGTGTGTCTGTACAAAGGCTTTGCTGTGCTCCGCGCTCCCAGCACTTTGGCTGCAGCAGAATGGCCTGGGTCCAGCGGCGATAATGGAATTGGTGTGTTCTCCCTGAGCTGTGCTGCTGGCTGGACTTAATTCTGTTAATAGCAGGAGCCTCTGCAGTCAGCGCCTCTCATTGGCCTGTCCGAAGCAGAGAGAGAGGGGAGAGGTGGCTCCTGTCTCAGGCTGATGGATGTATAATGGATTAACTGGGAAGAAGTGCATACAGCTTACAATTGTTCTTCCACTAATGTGTAATCATGGAAGAGCTCTGGTTCCTTTATATTTAAATGTGTACTTTTTACATCATAAAGCAGTACAAAAGTAAATATTAGTTTATAGAATATAAGAAATCTGATATTGTACCTGCCGCGACCCGGCCCTGGATAAAGCGGAAGAAAATGGATGGATGGATATTGTTCCTTCAATGAGTCATTTTTTCACAAATAGAATGTGACAAAGAACAATGTTTTTACTGACAATTACTTTGATGAGTACTTAAATCCACATACATACAGTGTTTTTTATCAGATTGTGTGTGTTTTTTTACATGGTTTATGTATGATTCACAGATTAATGTAGTACTGTATACAGTGGGGGGAAAAAGTATTTAGTCAGCCACAATTGTGCAAGTTCTCCCACTTAAAAAGATGAGAGGCCTGTAATTTTCATTATAGATGCACCTCAACTATAAGAGACAAAATGTGAAAAAAAAATCCGGAAAATCCCATTGTCTGATTTTTTATTATTTTTTTTGCAAATGATGGTGGAAAATAAGTATTTGGTCAATAACAAAAGTTCATCTCAATACTTTGTTGTATACCCTTTTTTGGCAATGACAGAGGTCAAACGTTTTCTGTAAGTCTTCACAAGGTTTTCACACACTGTTGCTGGTATTTTGGCCCATTCCTCCTGCAGATCTCCTCTAGAGCAGTGATGTTTTGGGGCAACACGGACTTTCAACTCCCTCCAAAGATTTTCTATGAGGTTGAGATCTGGAGACTGGCTAGGCCACTCCAGGACCTTGAAATGCTTCTTAGGAAGCCACTCCTTCGTTGCCCGGGCGGTGTGTTTGGGATTATTGTCATGCTGAAAGACCAAGACACGTTTCATCTTCAATGCCTTTGGGGCTCCTCTTGTGTGGAGCCCCAGATCGAGAAAGATTATCAGTGGTCTTGTATGTCTTCCATTTGCTAATAATTGCTCCCCCAGTTGATTTCTTCACACCGAGCTGCTTACCTATTGCAGATTCAGTCTTCCGAGTCTGGTGCAGGTCTACAATTTTGTTTCTGGTGTCTCTTTGATCTTGGCCATAGTGGAGTTTGGAGTGTGACTGTTTGAGGTTGTGGACAGGTGTTTTCACGACATGTGGCTATAGTTTCTAGTTGAAAAGTGTAAACAAACAGGTTTTTTGATGGCTTCACGAACCACTAACCATGAGTGAAATAAAGGCTTTTGTGTTATCGTTTCATAGGGTATGTAAACTTTTGAGCACAACTGTTTACATCGTAGGCAAAGATTCTTCAGTCTTCATCTGTAATAAGTTGTATACATCTGTATACAGTATATATAAATAAGCAGTCTTTCTTCAGCCTACTCCTTTTAAGAATTGTGATTTTTTTTGGTTTTCTATTACTGGATTTTTTGTTTTGCTGATTACCCTCAACCCTGATAACTGATCTTAAAGAATGATGATTTATTGTACAGTCAAACATTAGCATGAGAGAAAGACATGCTGAAGGTCTCCTTTCTCGTGATTGCTGAAGGATGCAGTATTCACATCATTGGCTTTAGATGGAGCAGTAATGATGTGTGTTGTGTACGGCTGATCAGTGTTTGGTTGAGTGTTTAATGCGAGAAGGCGGAAACAGCACTCGGAATTCCTGACACACACAGAACATGTCTCACATCATGCCTGGCTGAGGATGTAATCAAAGTCACGTGACCTTCCATTGATATTTTTCACCCTACACTGCATTAACATTGATTTCTGACAGTCCACTTGGAAGCACGCATGGCGGAACATGAAGGGTCTGCAGAAATTATACCTCATGCTAATCTCGACACTATCTTTGTACACCACCCTGAATGATACGCTAATGTATGCTAATTGTATTGGGCGCATTTTATCATGTTTCATTATAGTGTAGCAGCAGGTCTGACTGCCATTAGCTTTACCTTAATTTGTAGGTGTCAATATCAGAAAGGGCTAAAAAGGCCTATATGATCCGGTATAATTATGTGCACAATAAATTCATTTGCATAGAGCCATTTCAGTCAGTGGTCTCACAATTTGTATAATTACAAGTTGTCCTCAATGTTGATGATTTGTATGTAAATAAAATGTGATATTACCTCATCCAAATTGTCACCAAGAAGTTGATTGCCCCATCAGTTTGTTATATAGTCGGTTATTTCAACATTTTACAGTGTATTATTTGGATCTTTAGTCGGCTGTTTCCACATGAAGACAATAAAGCAGCAAATTGTGATATGTATCCATAGCTTTCCCTGTTTATTTATTTATTGTTTTATTTGGTTGGGACAGTGCATGTTAATGAACACACATGAGAACCATGCATGTAAACACACCACTCCAGATTGTAGCCTTGGGCTAATTTGCATTCGTTGTCCCACACTCATACACACAAACACCCTTTCATTCATCCTGGCCTATTGTACATGTTTTTAGTGGTAGGGGAAACCTACACAGACACAGGGAGAACATGCAAACTCCACACAGAAAGGCCCCGTCCTGGTCCAGGGATCGAACCCGGGACCTTCTAGCTGTGAAGCACGAGCGCTAACCACTGTGCTACCATCCCGCCCGCGTGCTGTCACTCTGATCATTTCATTTGAGAGAACTCAAACTGATTGACTGCTGCTATAAATAATAATCCTGCTGTGCCATGCACTGAAGGTTTTTAAATGAAGACACCATTTGCATTATATCTGCTGCATGTACTTTTCTATGCGATGATATGTTAAAGTACACTGTTGCAAAACTGGCAGGGAAGAGACAAGGGTTGACTAGAATTTAAGAAAACGAGTTTTCAAAGTTGGAAAATGTCCATGTGAAGTAACGGAAATATAAAGGAATTTATGGGAATAAACAGGGAATTTATACATTTTAAGGTTCGCAAAAAACATGCATGAAATGCATTTACAGATCAACTCGATGTAATTCTAATAAACCTGAAAATCTAAGCAATTATTTAGCACACGCACATTCACCACACCCTCCTGCATGTAGCAGTACTTCATGAAAAGATCTAGTTAACTTATTAATTTACTGCACTTCCTATGTACAAGAATGTTTTCTTTATATGATAATTTAAAAATATATACTTTACACATGTCCTTTTGTTGTTTAATTATACATGTAATTGTATACATATATAATTGCAGCATGGTAGCACAGCGGTTAGCGTTGGTGCTTCACAGCCAGAAGGTCCTGGGTTCGATCCCGGGCCGGGATGAGACGTGGAGTTTGCATGTTCTCCCCGTGTCTGCGTAGGTTTCCTCCAGGTTTCCCCTACCACTAAAAACATGTACAATAGGTACATGTGAGTCCCTTTGGGACAACGGATGGAAATTAGCCCAAAGCTACTCTCCGGAGTGGTGTGTTTCCATGCATTCTAATGTGCATGTACTGTCCCAAACAAAGAAACAAACAAATGGCCATGGTGGAATAAGAACAGCAATTACACAAGTGAGTGACTTATGGAAGAATCGAGGTACTCTGTTTTAATTTTATTGAGGACAATGCCGAGGTGCTTCGACTCAATGAGTCTTCATCAGGGCACATCATTTCAGTTGTCCTCAATAAAATTAAGGAAAACCGAGTGTTATTTATTATTTTAAGTTATTTTTGTCCCTCTGATCTCGAAGAGCACCTGTTTCTCCAACCTACCTGGTGTGATGTAGCAAGCGCTCACAGCTATCTTCTCAATTCTTAGTGATTTTAGTAAACATTTCATAAGACAATAATTCTTTGAGGATTTATCTTGCTTTTTATTGGCGTACTATACTACCCAAACTCAGTCAGTACAGAGTTAGTCTGTACAGTGTGTAACAAGTAGATCATACTGTATAAGGCATACAAAATAAGAGCAGTTATGAAATACCGACATCCATTATGATTACTTTTATATTGACAGCCAATATTATAAAGCTCTTTTGTCCTGCCTGTTGCAATACAATCAAATCTTTCGTCTCCCTGGTTTGTCGCAGGAAAGTGCCTTCAATAGCGTATGTTGCGGGTGCTATGTCGCTGCATCAATAACACAATAGGAGCTGGGTAGATTAGCACACGCCATGATCGAGAAGCGCACATCACATGGCCGTAAACAGCGCCTTTTGATTGGAGCCGAGGTCAGAATAAAATGAAATGTGTACATATTGGAAATCTCCTATAATCTTCACCTCCACTTAATTACTGCCGACAAACATTAGGGGCCGCAGGAGATTCCTCATCTGCCCCCGTGCCAATGCAGGGGCGATCTGATTTCAAACTGCAGCAATCGAGGCAACAACACAATCTGTCTTCCCTATTGTCAAATGTATCCACATTTTCCTGAGGAGGTGGTTGTGTGTTCCTGCTAATTGCGTCAATTATTACTCTGTGATGATATAACATGCTCTCAAACAATTAGCCCAGTTCCCTCCCTCCTCCACCCACATCACTGCGGATTCCACTTTGCAAATATGTGCCCGCAGTTAAACTAACACATAAGAAAAAGCCACAAGCATATCATTCATTATAGCAGCCAGTGTTGGAGGGACTGCACTATAGCACCATGGGATCCTGGATACTTCCTGCTGTGCTCAAGATGTTGACACGGTGACGCCGTTGCTGTTGGGCCAAGTTTATATTAACTACACAGCAACCCTTACGTATAGTGCACTCATGTCTGCACAAAGACTTACCAGATTACACCAGGGCATCTTTTTATAATAGAAGAGTTCATTTGCAAAAACAGACAAGTGCCATTGACAAAAAGCAACACTTGCTTGTAATTTTCTCTTTGTTTAGGTGTGTTTTTAATGACCAGATCTATTTTAGTGAATCAGAAACATGAATTCACTTACTTTTACTGGTGTCCCCTGTAGAGTACAGTAATCCATATCTAAAACTATATTGCAAAAAATTCAAAACGGAGATATGTTTTTGCAAATGAACTCTTCATATAATGCTTGTTAAATTTGACAATGAAGCTGACAACCGATAATATGTAAATTTCTGTATTTTGTCGAGTGCGTCAGATCTTTCTTCACACTGATTTTATATCACTGACAAAACTCATTTTAAGCTTGAAAAAATGTTGTCTATCAGACACCATCATGTGGTAACACAACCTGATGTTGAATTGCTTCTAAACTTATAAAAGTTGCATATCTACAGACAGAGGAGAGATAAAGTAAGTGCTTTCTGAACACAAAGGCATTCACCTTTGAGATAGGATTTGACTGACTCCATTGTCACAGCAGCGCAAGGCTCAATACAGTACTTTCTTATCCCTGATTTCACAGGGCATGTTTACTAAAAATATGTTCCTATTTGCAGCGATAGCTGTGGGGCAAAGTTACAGGCTTTGTGTACCCACTCATAGCTGGGAGCTGTGCTGCTCTTGTACTACAGCAAAGCGCGGCACACTCTCACCATGCTTAATGCCTGGCTCAGGGGCATTTCAGCAGTAGTTGATGGCAGAGGGAAGATCATTCCTCCATTAGTGCTTTTTTCCAGATTTGCCACAGAGAAAAGAAGCAAGGCTCTCTGGCACAGTATTATTATTATTCGATAGTGCCTGGTACCACCCGCATTGCATCTTTTTATGAGACTGCGGTTTTATTCCATTTATCCTCTGTGGGCCATATCAGCACTTCCGCCTTTGTAACTGCACAAACAAAAGCCATGTTTGGGGAAACAACAGTAAAGAAGTGATTTCCTCTCTCGGAACATTTGGATGCTCATGAAAGTGTCTGTCACTCTGTTCGAGCTGTGTTGTGTGTGCCACATGGCAGACTCAGGCCTGTGGGGGAGGACCACGAGCACAATGGACAAAGGCATGTGTGGCACCTCACATCCACTTCTACGCTTCCTCCAGCTATTATTGTATGAAAGTGCTGTCGACAGCTTCTGCAGCATCACACCACTTCAAACAATGAGAAACTCACCTTGCATTTGCACAAGGAAAATGTGATGCTGGCGAAACCATGAGATCTGCACCAAGCATTAAATTGGAAGTTGTTTTAAGTTGTATAAAAGATACTTATCAATGATTTCCCTTAAAAGGCAAAAAAGTAAATAAACCTACAAGTGTTTATCCCAGTATAATCAGGTCTTGGTTATGTCGCATGGCCACACGATTCAGAGAATACTACAGTAACACTTTGCAAAGTTTATATAAAGAAACTCAATGGAAAGTTTCCAAACAGTTATAGACATCATTACCCGGCAAAGAATCGTGTGCCTTGCAATTGTGTAAGGGCAAATGATGACACTAACAAGGAAAATACCAACCAATAAATCCAAACTTTGCAGATAAACATTTGCTACTGACTTAAAAAAATAGACATTTCCTGACACTTGCCACTTTTGCTGTAATGTTTTGAGTTCAACTTAAGAACATGGATAAAAATAATCTGAGAAGTTGGACAACATACATTGGACAATGCCCTGTTTGCTACAGACGGTAACGTTCAAATAAAATGTGTGCATATTATCCGTATTTGTGCATAAAAATAATTTTGTAAATTCATGATCAAGAAAATACAAACTCAAAAGACATGGCATTCCATAATTACAGATACAAAACTATAAAACTATGTGTGTGATTTCTTACTAAAAAAAAAGTGCTGCACTTTCTTCTTTGAGAAAACGGATTTGAGCAAACTGTCAATATGACATCAACGCTTGATGGAAATTAGCCCAAGGCTACAGTCCGGAGTGGCGTGTTCACATGCATCCTTCATGTGCTCGCACTGCCCCAATCAAATAAACCAACCAAACAAAGACATGGACAATGGAGCTCAGAGACATGGACAATGGAGCTCAGAGACATGGACAATGGAGCTCAGAGACATGGACTGAACATGGTCGCAATGAAGTTGAAATGAGTTTAATTATTATTGATACACAGTCATTATTATTGAGGATGTTGTAACGTTTTGTCAAACTTCTCTCCCTCTCTCTCTCTCTCCCTCTCTCTCTCTCTCCCTCTCTCTCTCTCCCTCTTCCCCTCCCTCTCTCTCTCTCTCTTTCTCTCGCTCTCTCCCTCTCTCTCTCTCTCTCTCTCCCTCTCTTTCTCTCTCTCTCTCTCTCTCTCTCTCTCTCTCTCTCCTTCCTCTCTCTCTCTCTCTCTCTCTCTTTCTCTCTTCTTTCTCTCTCTCTCTCTCTCTTCTCTTTCTCTCTCTCTCTCTCTCCTCTCTCTCTCTCTCTCTCTCTCCCCTCCCCCTCTCTCTCTCTCCCCTCCCCCTCTCTCTCTCTCTCTCCTTCCTCCCTCTCTCTCTCTCCTCTCTCTCTCTCTCTCTCTCTCCTTCCTCTCTCACTCTCTCTCTCCTTCCTCTCTCCCTCTCTCTCTCCCTCTCTCTCTCCTTCCTCCCTCTCTCTCCCTCTCTCCTTCCTCTCTCTCTCTCCTTCCTCTCTCTCTCTCTCTCCTCCCCCCCCCTCCCCCTCCCCCCCTCCCTCCCCCCCCCCCCCCCCCCCCCCCCCCCCCCCCTCTCCCTCCCCCTCCCCCCCCTCCCTCTCTCTCTCCCCCCTCTCTCTCTCTCTCCTTCTCTCTCTATCTCTCTCTCTCTCTCTCTCCTTCCTCTCTCTCTCTCTATCCTTCCTCTCTCTCTCCTTCCTCTCTCTCTCTCCCCCCTCTCTCTCTCTCTCTCTCTCTCCTTCCTCTCTCTCTCTCTCTCTCTCCTTCCTCTCTCTCTCTTCTTCCTCTCTCTCTCCTTCCTCTCTCTCTCCCTCTCTCTGTCCCTCTCTCTCTCTCTCTCTCTCTCTCTCTCTCTCTCTCTCTCTCTCTGCGGCCCCAGTTCGCGGTCGGTTGCCCAGGCTCACAGTGGCTCTCTCTCTCTCTCTCTCTCTCTCCCTCTCTCTTTCTCTCTCCCTCTCTCTCTCTCTCTCTCTCACAACAGTCTAAAGAGTCTACAGTTTAATAATTCATTGTGTAACATGAACACAGCCTGTTGGATGCTATGACACTTCCACTGTTTGCTAAACGTCTCTCCTCCTCAGGACGGATGGTTACTGCTTCACTATGGTGGAGGAGGAGGGTGGGGTCCCGGTCATCACCTCAGGCTGCCTGGGGCAGCAGGGCTCAGAGTTCCAGTGCAGGGTGAGTCCCTCTCAGCGTGTGGTGGACCATCATTACTGTGTTCAATCAAATGTTCTTAACTCACTGTGTGTCCAAAGTAGAGCTGGGTAATATGGGACAAAAAATCACCATTTTCTTTGGTTTAAATCACGATTTCGATTTTATCACAATACATGTGTTTATTGTCTCTTAAAGGCGACTTAAACCATCTGCTTCGTCTTTTATTTAGACCTGGTGTAGTAGTGGTTTAGTCCTTGTTAAGACCTGTTTTAGTCCAAGTTTCAGTCCAGAGTTTTGACATGTTTCCCTCATGGTTTAGTCCTGGTTCAGTCTGTGATATTGTCCAGGTTTAGACACAGTTGTCTCTGGGTTTATTTCTGATTGAGTCCTTGGGTTTAGACATTTGAGTAGTTTCTGTTTCAAAATGGCCACAAGATTGAAAGTATGTAAACTTTTGAGCACAACTGTACATATAGAGCGATAACATATTGGAAAAGGTCCTAGTCCCTATAGTAGGGTGACCAGATTTTTCACCTTAAAAACTGGGACAAAAATTTGAATATTTTTTCTCTTTTTTTCATGTTTTTTCATGATTTGTATCATGTTTTTCTTGCGCTTTTTTCTCAAATTTTTTTGTCTTTTTTTTGCAGATTTTTTTTGTAATTTTTCTCATGATTTTTATTTTTTTTTCCTAATTTTTTTTTATTTTTTGTGTGATTTTTGTCATCTTTTTTCATCTTTTTCATCATTCTTTGTATATTTCTTCTTCCTTTTTTGTCATTTTTTCAAAATTTTTCTCACATTTTTTTGCATTTTTTTCAAAATTTTCCCCGTGTTTTTTATACTTTTTAAGTAATTTTTCTTTCTGCGTGTTTTTGTCACATTTTGTCTTGGTCAAAAGTCATAAAGTATCAAGTAAATATGCTCCTTTGGACATGGCACTGGTGGAAAAACTGGGACAACTGGGACAGAGGTTGTGTCAAACTGGGACAAATAAATGCTTTCAGATAAATTCACAGGGACATGGGACAGAGGGCTCAAAACTGGGACTGTCCCGGGTAAACTGGGACTGTCCCGGGTAAACTGGGACGTCTGGTCACCCTACCCTATACTGGACAGCTACCGGTCATCAATAAAACCGCTGGAGTAATGTCTCATTGTTTTCTTCTTTTCAGGAAACCTCAAAAAACCACAAGTTCCTGGAGTGTTGTTCTGACGAGGATTACTGCAACAGACACCTGCGGCCCACTCTGCCTCCACCCAAGCCTCCGAGTGAGTGTGCATCCACCCCCTCCACGCTCACCTTCACTGGAGAGGGCCTCACAGGACACAGCCCACTGCAGCTGCACACTCACCCCTCACTGGGAAGCACAGTCACCCCTCAGGCCACTCAAATATTACTAACATTCAACACGTTTAATACAATGTGGGCACAACTAAAGTGAAAAACAATTAAGGTTTAAGAGACACTGCAGGCAGAACTACAGCGCCTCTCGAAAGTACTAATACACCTTGAACTTTTGCACATTCTGTCAGGTTTACAAACATAAACATAAAGATTTTATTTTGATTTTTTACTGTTGACGTACAAACCCCACGTTTTACGTTAAGCGGCGATCTGACAGGATAGTGTAGTGGGTATGGAGTTAGACTTAGGAGTCAGAGGCTACAGGTTCGAATCTAGTGCATGAAAACATTTTATATTAAATATACATTTACTTCTACTTATACTAGGCTCCTCATTGACTTGTAACTGTTTTTTGTATAATCTGTAATTTTATGTAATTGTGTGTAACTTTTGCTGCCTCTTGTCCAGGACTCGTTTGAAAAAGAGGTTCTTAATATCAATGGGACTTTCCTGCTTAAATAAATAAAAATGAAAAAAACACACACAGAATTGTACATTTGTTTATTCAACACTAAAGAGAATGACATTTTGCAACACAAGCTACATTTTAACAGGCTTTAAATTTGAAGTATATATATTG
>OMNZ01079259.1:0-10141 GCA_900303255.1 Lesueurigobius sanzi
AGTTTATTTGCAAAAACAGATAAGTGCCATTGACAAAAATCAACAAATGCTTGTAGTTTTCTCTTTTTGTAGATGAGATTTTAATGACCAGATCTATTTTAGTGCATCAGAAATATGAAGTCACTTGTTATTGATCAAATTAATTCACCTTTAACTTTACTGGTGCTACCTGTAGAGTACGGTAATACAAATCTAAAACAACTTAGCAAAAAATTCAAAATGGAGATATCTGCTTTTGCAAACGAACTCTTCATATATTTGTCTCAGTTTTTAATTTGAAAAATCTGGTCACCCTACTATTGGAGAATTATACTCAAAGTGAATTCTTATTATGTTTACAGTTGATGTTATCATATGCGTGCCAGGCTTTAGTTCATCATCTCTGTTTTGTTATTTTCACTCTGCCGTCGCACTAGAAAGCGAGCCTGACTAATCTCTGAGCTAGCCGACCCCTCTGCTAGCCGGCTAATTGCGGAGCTATCACTGTGTCAAATGACTAATAGACTTTTCCTTCCCGTCGCTAATCTGGCAGCAGGAGCGCAGCTGTGATTTGTTTACTGTGCGCCAAAGCTAGGCGGCACAAAGGCACGCCCGACTGTTTACTTCGCCCTCAAACACAATTTCACGCCACCGCCACCAGAGCGCTCGGTGCAAGAGGCGCAAGTGGTCCGTGCATGACTTTGTTGGCTCTTTTGATGATTTGTTTAAAATTTCATGAATTGGCACAGGTATCTTTGCGTAGAAAAAAAAATGTAACAGGAAAGCAAGTCACACTTTTGTCTCACTAAAGTTATTTCCCAGAGATCCATTACCGTTCGCTGGCTGCAGTCTTCAATCTGGATTAAGTTTGATCAGGGTGATAATACTCGGGTGCATGCAGCAAACACACAGACCGGAGCGCACACAGGTCTACACATACATAACACAAGCAGTCACATTTACAATGATTTTTGCCGGGCAATATTGGCCCCAAAGGTCAAGTCATCAGTCAGAGCGCGCCATTAGCAGATGATGAATTCCGCAGCGCTCCATTTGGTTAAGGTAGGAGCGAAATGTAAAGAGCAGAGATGAGGTAGAAATGAATGGAGACGAAAATGGAGGCACAGGGGTCTGAATACCAAGCACCACAATGGAAATTAATATTAAGATAGCCATATTGCTGGAATTTTGGAGGTAGCATTGTGTTACCCTACTGCCCACTTACACTGGCGATAGAAGAATGATTGAAACTACATTTTCTTGATGTCCTCTCTTGACCTTTTTGCCTTATTGTCTTATTCAGTTTTAAGTCCCTTGCTGAGTGCACACTGCTATTGGTGCCTAAAACCATTTTTACTAATGAGACATTCACAAAGACAGACACGCCACAGACGGCATTTGATGAGAACTCGCTATAGCCCTGTGCTCCGCGACGTTCCAGTTTTTGGGGCTTTCTTGTTTTCTAAGAGACTCATTCACTATTTCTAGGCCCGTCTGACTCTTTGCATCTATGTCAAATTTGGGGCATTGATACAAGAGCTAGCTCACAGTCTTTTACAAAGCCTCGTGGGCATTGCATGGTGGAGAAGTTTGAGTGTTTTTCTGGCTGGCTGGCAAGTGCGTTTTTATTAACCTGATTTGCGTGTGCAGAAATAAAAATATGCTAATTTCAGTTACATCATCTAAAGAGGTTCCTCCGCGCCTCTGGTGGCCTGACTAATGAAGTTTACGGCGCTGGGCTGACTAATGAAGTTTATCTGAGTTGGTGAGAAGAATTTAAATGGCGGCATTAAAACTAGTTGTTAGTAATTGGTTCAATCTGCAATACTGACATTAAAGAGGAGATATCATGGAAAATGATATTGTGATGTGTAACATTGTTCCTTCAAACATTCCTGCCGTAGCATTTCACTTCAATTAAAGGCCATATACCATGATTTCTAATTTTATGATTTTTGTTTCTCAATTCCTATATTTCCTGAATTTTATCCCAATTGTACAAAGGGGAGTTTATTAGCGCATTTTTGTCTACTTTGGTCTTTTTCCTATAAATAGAACCAAGACCATGTTCTCTACATTTCAGAATCCATAAATCATCGCTGGACCCATTCTGAGCTCAAAGTGTGTTCACCTCACCGCCAGTTATTTGCTAGCATGCTTTTGTCTAAAAGTGTTTTTCTCTTTCCTATCCACCTTATTCTGCCCCGCCCACTTTTGTTGTAAAAGCATTTCCTGTTTTTATTAGCACTTCCTGTGAGCTGGGATTTCCATTGTTGTCAGTGTAAGAGAGTGAAGAAAATAAAATGGGAAAGAACAAAAAAACACTAAAAAATCAAAGGAAATAGGTTTGTGTGGCTCAGGTTTAGTTTCAGTGGAAAAGTAGAAAAGTCTCCAAGATAAATCTAACAGATAAGGCATGTAACAACGCTAATGGGAATATCCCCTAATATCACCCATATTATAATAATAATAATATTTTTTTGTAAATTATAAATACTTGGGGACACTGGCTGAACTTTAGTGACAACAGATATGCTGTGTAAGAAAGGGCAGCAGCATCTGTTTTGCCTTGGGAAACTGGCTTACTTTCATGTGGACAGGACCATAATGAGGCTGTTTTGTAAGTCCTGTGTGGAGTCAGTGCTAACGTTTTCTATGATGTGTTGGTTTGGGAATCTCAACATCAAATCTAAAAAGTCACTCATGAGAATTGTAAATTTGAGTGCTAAGATCTTGGGAGCTCCTCAGACTCCACTTTCTGACCTGTTTTCTGGTCGGGTGACACGGAAGGCTCTGAGCATTCTGGGTAATGATGCTCATCCTCTTCACGATGAATTCTGTTACTTGCCTTCTGGTACGAGGCTCAGGTCTCCCATGGTAAGGAGCAATAGATATAAACACTCCTTTATACCTGTGGCCATCTCTCTTCTAAACTCTGACCATAGAAGGAGGACACAGGCATCGGCTTCTGTGTGAGGGGGAATAGTTGTTGTTTTCCTTGTCCTATTGTATGTAATACTGGCAATGACTCTGTTGACTGTGAAGTTTGCTCTCAGGCACCTTGTTGGACTTTTGAGTGTATGTTCTTTCTGTTATGTTTTTTTTTTCTGTATCCTATGTGCTGCAAAACTAATTGCCCCATTGGGGACATTAAAGTGAAGTGAAGTGATAATAATAATGGCTTACACTTGTATTGAGCTTTTCAAGCCTGACTACCAAGTTTCTCAAAACGCTAAATATATGAATGCAGCTCTCTGTACAGGCGTTTTTACGATAAGGCCTAAAAGATTAATATTAATACACAATTATTTTATGTCGTGTCAAACACCATTTATTTGTAAATAAAAAATAATCTTACCAGATATAAACTGAGCACCAGTCTTCATCTCTTGGCTGGTTTGATAGGAAGTCTCGTCTCTTCTTCTGGAAAGGCTGCATACCTGCGACCAATTAAGTCTTTGTTTGTTGGTCCTATTTGTGTGATCAACATTATACAAAAACAAACACGTGGCAATAGTACAATTCCAGTTGTTTTGCGGCCAGTCTGCGTGCGCATACACCTAATTTAGTCTGCATACGTCACATGATATGGGTCTATTCCCACTCACACCTGTAGAGGACACTCCAGGCCAATTCTAAATCCTGACATTATTTTAAATGTATTGTATGATGCTACTGTAAACTATGTTTGAAATGTGTACTTTAATATTGTGTGCACGCGCCTGGGTACCGCACATGGGAAATGGCAATAGCTAAATCTGGTACAAAGCATCTTTTGTTGTAAAAATAAATAAATAAATACATCAAAGCAGAGGTGCTAAAAATAGTGTTGAACTGCCTCATCCATGCATATGTCCACTTAAAAAAGGTGAGCAGGTTCACGCTGCAGAAGAAGAAAGAGGAGGATTAACAGAAAGATTGTGAAGGTCAAGTAAATGCCACCGCTCAAGACGGCACTAAAGAGCAAGTTTGTTGATCACATAGCAATGAGACACTCCTCCTCCTTCTGTTTTCCATTGCTAATTTCGGAGTTATCTATGTGGGGGCTTGTAAAATGTGCAAATGTGTTCCCTCTTGTGCAACTGTTATAAAATGCACACACAGTAGCCGCGGTCGTGTCGATGCCTTCTCCTGTTTAAAAGCCCTTTGTGAAATAAGGATTTTATTGGCCGGTGTGAAAGCCGTGGTCAATCCTACAGCATTGATTTAAAGGCAGTGATTTATCTCTGTGTCCCGCTAAGTGCATATTTATGTTGTGTTTGCACGTGTGTACTTGTGTTTTCTGGCCAGATAATGACAGATGAGACACACCCACATCTCACACACACACACATACACATACACACACACACACGCACATACACCGGCTGTCTGTGCGCTTTTACAGCCTGAGCCACGAGCACCCAGGACTCGCATTAACACCTTGATATATCACCGATCCGCCGCTAAGACACAATGGGGAGGAGGGTGACAGCTACAGTGGCCCTGCAGGCAGCTGATACCCTCCAACAATTCCCAAATCAATTTACAAAAAAAAAACTAAGATGAGCTAGCTTGATATCTTTCTTACCAACTGTATACTGCAATATTAGCAGTGTAGTTACATATAAATCAAATTAATATTTCCACGGTATAAAGCTCTTATTTTAGCCACACAGTTCACATCACCTGTCTATAACATTTTTGTTTTAGTCTAGTGCAAATGGCGAGTTTCTATGCTTTTGTTTACTTTGATAGGATAAGCTTGCTATTCCAGGGATTGAATTGTGACATGCATAACTTTTTATGTAAAAACAAAACAAAACTTGATATTAGTGCACATTTGACCTTTCAGTGGCCCAGTGGCTGTATGGGTGCAGCATGTCAGCTTTGCTTTCCATCACAGTGGCCTTTAGGATCAATTGTTTTAAGCCTAACAACAAAATTGTTCCTGGAGCGTCATTGAGGCTGCTGTGATGGGAAGTACAGGTGCCAGGATGCATCCACACAACCACTAGGCCACTGAAGCGTCAAGGACTCACTAATATGGATTATGGACATTATGGAGGATATCTGCCTAGCGTGTCAAACAAGAAGTTGCCAGACCTGGGATCAAAATGCTACAGTATCCATCAAGTTACACCCTTTACATGTCTTGGACTGTATTTTATTTATTTATTGTAATCACTTGTATTTTCTAAACTCTATAGAATGACTAAACAAAACGCATTAGCTCTATTTGAACCTTTTATTGCACAATCCTTCCTTTAATGACTCCTGTTACTGTTTATTCTGGGCCCAGCGCCAATAACTTGTTGTATAAATGGAAACACTCAGCTTTGCCAAATAATCTGTTTACAGTCTTCCATCTTCTCTCTCTCTCTCCTCTCTTGCCCTCGTTTAACTCTTTCCTCCCTTCCATCCGACCTCAATCCGCAGACCGTACCCAGCGTGTGCATGACCAAGCCTTACGTTATGTCCTGTGTCCCTACTTTCCGGCCCTAGCTCCCTCCTCTCCCGGCGGCGTGGACTCCGCCCCCCTGCAGCGCACGGGGAGCCACGGCAACGCCACGGGGAACTACGGCCGCGGCGGGACCAACAACTACGCCACGGTCGGGCCGGGCTACACCTCCAGCGGCAGCAGCGGGGACGTGTACGGCTCGGACCCCTACGTGGCGGACCCGTACCGCACCCTGCAGTACTGCCCCTCGGTGGTGGAGTCGCCCTACAGCAAGTCGGGGCCAGCGCTGCCGCCCGAGGGAAGCCTGCAGCGCTCGCCGTCCATCGACTCCATCCAAAAAGACCCCAGGTAGGATCGAAGGTGGAGCGGAGTGTGTATGCGGTAGTGAGCATCGATGTGTGGCTCAAAAGCATGGAAGGTGTGCAGGTTTGGACGCACGACTTCCAAACTGTGGGTTTTTCATTTTTAGTGAAGGAAATCTTGACAGGGGAGTGTCTGTGGACTATGTTTTGTTTCTTTGTTTTTTGTTTTCTGAGTTGGAAGGTAGTTGTCAGGCTTTTAAATGTTTTAATATTGGCCTAAGGCAAGCTTTCTCTCTGGTAGTGGCATTTGTAGTGCGCTGACCTAAAGATAGGGGAGTAGATTCTGTTGTTGGATGAAGCAACAACAAACATTTTAAATGTGATAACTGGCTTCAATATTGTGATAACATTGTAGAGATCTTATGCCTTTCATTTCAATATAGTATGCCTTTTATCAAAATTAAATTAAATTTAAAATTAAGACCAATAAAAAATTGAAAACACGAACCAGAACACGTCTAAAATGGAACTAAATTAGGATGACAAAATCTCAAATATGTCGGCTGGTTTATTTTGTTAAAATATTACATACAAAGTTGTTTTCAACAAGGATTTAGAATATCTTGTTGGAATATATTAGTTATCATCCATCCATCCATCTTCTTCCGCTTATCCGTTGCCACATTGCACCAGCCCCTTATGGCTCCTCCTGCAGGTGGTGGATCCACAGGAGGCGACAGGAACGAGATCCTCTGGGCGACGTAGCTGGCCTTGATGGTCTCATCATAAGGGGCTTCTGAACCGCTCTTAGAAAAGATGCTCTGTAACAAAACAAGCAATGTTTTTAAAAGGGAGACTTAGGCACACTGAGTTCTCCAATGCTTCTTTATTTATATCATTATTAAAATCTACAGGGAGTAATGGTTATGTAGACCTGGCGGTGAAGTATTTGTGTGGGAACTGCAGGTTTTTTAGTTTTAAGCTTCCCTAAAACCTCAGGGATTTTGTGATACCTCGTGAGTTCTTACGGTGTGGAGATTGCGCCCTCTTATATTGCAGTAACAGTAATTTGGCGATATTACTGTGCAGCCCTGCCCCATGCAGAATCTGTTAAAAATACCACAGACATTTTGGTTGATCCACAGCTAATTATTTTTTCTTTGACCCTAGATGTAACCTGGCAAATGTGAGATTGATATTACAGTGCAAATTGTAATATCAATCTGTTTCTTTACCAGCTTTCTGAAAGAGGCCGGACTTTTGACGGGATATTTGCTGCTGATTGGAACAACTGCACCTTGTTTTAGTCAATCACTACCTTCCGTTTTGCCATCTTATTGAGTTAGTAATTAGTATTAATAGGTTATTGAGTGCTTGTTGTTGTCGGCAATTGTAAAACGTGTCCACTCACGTCAACACTGACTCGAAAAAGAAAAGAAAGACCTGTGGGTCTGAGCCTGGATGTTTTCCTTGGAGCCTTCAAAGACTGAAAATTTAAATCTCTCGACAAGGTTACCATTAATGATCTTTTTGTTAAAGTCAAATCCTGATTTCACAACTAAAAAAGTCCACACACTTAGAAAAGATGGTCTGTAACAAAACAACCAACGTTTTTAAAAGGGAGACTTAGCTGTGTTCTTCAATGCTTCTTTATTTATATCATAATTAAAATCTACAGGGAGTAATGGTTATGTAGACCTGGCCGTGAAGTATTTGTGTGGGAACTGCATATTCTTTTCGACAAAATAAGTAAAGATTGAGTCTGTCTTGTTGTCTACCCACTGTGTTCAAACGGAAAAGCTGAAAGAAGTCAGACGCTCGATACCACCCTCATAATGTCACGCTGTGTGTTTTAAGAAGCGTCCTACTGCTCTGTGATCACTCTGTCCTCGTTTCTCCGCAATTAACCACAGCGCAGTCTTCACTCTTTATTCATATATATTTCACAAGGCTCTTCATGTATTATTCCTTCAATAAAACCGAATCAGACTTGGCGTGGATCAAGTCTCGGCAACACGTGTCAGTCACTAGGAAGAACAATGGCAGAAAGAAAGTTAGAATCTTGAAACTGATGAAAATATACCATGAAATATGCAGAATGTTGGTGCGCGGGCGTTAAGCTGTGTAAAGTAAATACTAAAGAGAGAATAGTGCTATGGTTATGGGTGTTTCCTGGTTGACGCTCCTGATGAAGGCTACAGGAAGTCAGCCGAAACTAGTCAAGCAGGTGAAACAAACCTCCTGTCTTACTAAAAGAGCGTTCATCATTTCATTATGTATTTGGTGTCTTTCAGTTGAAGTGTCTTTATGCCAATCATTATCAGTCTCAGTGGGAAGTAGAACACTCAGCTGCCAGGAAAATTATAGCTACTAGTAAAGAAAAGTTTTAAAGTAACTCTTCAAACTGTTGTGTCAAATTTTACATGATTTGTAGCTGGTTTATACTTTTGATAGTGACAAGTTCAAGTTTGGAACTTACCCACTTCAGAAACATCTTTTCTTCCTGGTTGACTTCTTCTACGGTGCAGCGCTTCAATCTGTACCTCCTGGGTAATATTGCGTCGTTGTTCAAACCCAAAACTGTCCTCCACACTTTTAAAGTCACAATCTGATCCATCCTTAGCTGTTCTGTGCTCAAAGTGTGTGTACTGCGGTGCCACGGAGTAACTAGCCACGCTGTTGAGTGATAGAGAATGTTTACTTTCACTAAATGACTTTTCTGTGTGGAGTTTGCGTGTTGTCCCTGTGCTCCGGTTTCCCATCCTTGGCTATTGTACTAAAAACATGTACAATCAATAGGCAAGGATGAATGATGTCTGTGTGTAAGTGCATGGTGGTGGTCTGAAGGTCCATTGGCGCCAGATGTGGGTGTAAATTGTCCTAAAGGCCTTCTTCCTCTTCCTCCTATTCTTATTCTTATTCTTCTTCCTATTCCTCTTTTTCCTCTTCTTCTGCTTCTTCTTCTGCTTCTTCTTCTTCTTCTTCTTCTTCTTCTGCTTCTTCTTCTTCTTCTTCTTCTTCTTCTTCTTCTTCTTCTTCTTCTTCTTCTTCTTCTTCTTCTTCTTCTTCTTCTTCTTCTTCTTCTTCTTCTTCTTCTTCTTCTTCTTCTTCTTCTTCTTCTTCTTCTTCTTCTTCTTCTTCTTCATCTACTTCCTCTTCCTCCTATTCTTATTCTTCTTCCTATTCCTCTTTTTCCTCTTCTTCTTCTTCTTCTTCTTCTTCTTCTTCTTCTTCTTCTTCTTCTTCTTCTTCTTCTTCTTCTTCTTCTTCTTCTTCTTCTTCTTCTTCTTCTTCATCTACTTCCTCTTCCTCCTATTCTTATTCTTCTTCCTATTCCTCTTTTTCCTCTTCTTCTGACTCTTCTTCTTCTTGTAAATCTGTGGACCAAATCCTCACTAGCCCAGGCCTATATATTTTAAAGCCAACTGTGCACTCATTCCAATATACAAAACATAAAACATCAATGCTCAGGCCCAGAAAGGTATTGTCAGTCTTGTTTGTTTAAGCTCACAGATGTTTTGGAGTTTTCTATGGAAGAAAAGCTTTTCAAGTTACACTATTGCTCCTGATGTTGCCAGTATCACTTCACCAGAGATTTAAAAGAGTAAGAGTAACGTTAAGTACGGATGATGACGTTGTAAGACTCTTTGTGTACTTTTGTTCTATCGTGCAGTAACTGTAGCTCACTCGGCACACATGCACTGTTCACATGGCTGGGCATTTTTTATTTGGTAGTCCCCTGCCGATTTTAATGAGAACTTATTTAATTAAAATCTTTGAAGTTTTTCGTGAGCAATTAGATTTCCGTGGTAGGGGTCTGGAGGAGGAAGGATGTGAGATGTAAAAAATTGTGCCGATATGTGTGAAGTGTGAAAATGTTTTGATGTATTCATCGCTATACATGCATTCACTTTTGCAATTATAATTATTTATGACATGAAGCACGTTGTTCTTACATCTTACATCTGACAAATGATACATGTGAAGAGTGCAAAATGATAGATATCTCCGTTTTGAAGTTTTTGGAAAATTGTGCAGGTGACACCAGTAAAACTAAGGTTTAATCAAATAATAAGTGACTATTTTCTGACGCACTAAATCAATCTTAAAAACACTGCTACACAAAGAGAAAATGACAAGCATTTGTTGATTTTGTGTCAATGGAACTTATTTGTTTTTGCATCTGTTAGGCGACATTATAAGTTCAACAAGTCTGCTTTTCATCGTATAGTTGGGACATTGTTGACAAATAATTCATCATTTTATTACTTACTTCTTGACATAGTTGAATCTGAAATACCGTATTTTTTCTAATAGTTTGGCTGGCCTTGCGACTTATACTCAGGTGCAACTTATAGTCCGGAAACTACGGTAAAAATGTGCTGGTAAATGTATTAATTTAGATCGCCGTCATCAAAAG
>OMNZ01079279.1:0-11276 GCA_900303255.1 Lesueurigobius sanzi
CGCCGACACGTACAGCCTGTGGTCTCCCCGTCAGAAAGTCCAGCAGCCAGTTGCACAGTGATGTGTTGATCCCCAGATGGAGCAGTTTGTGTATTAGCTGCTGTGGGATTATAGTGTTGAATGCTGAGCTAAAGTCTAAAAACAGCATTCTAACGTAGGAGTCCTTTGTTTCAAGGTGAGTGAGGGCTGCATGAAGCGCAGTGGAGATGGCATCTTCAGTTGAGCGATTGGACCGGTAAGCAAACTGGTACGGGTCCAGGGTGGGAGGGAGAACAGACTTGATGTGGTCCATGACGAGCCGCTCAAAGCACTTCATAAGAATTGGAGTGAGTGCTACTGGGCGGTAGTCGTTAGAGCAGGAGGGAGGTGACTTCTTTGGCACCGGAATGATGGTCGTTGCTTTGAGGCACGTTGGGACCACAGCCTGCTGCAGAGATGTGTTAAAAATGTCAGTGAAGACTTCAGTGAGTTCATCAGCGCAACCTTTCAGTACACGACCTGGTATGTTGTCTGGGCCCGGTGCTTTGCGAGCGTTGATCCTGCTCAGAGATCTTCTCACACTCTCTGGAGATAGCTTCAGCACCTGGTCTTCTGGAGGGGGTGTTGACTTTAGTGCCGGGGTTCTGTTGAGTGCCTCAAAGTGAGCAAAGAATTCATTCAGTTTTTACTGTAACCACTTCATTAATTATTATTCCACTAATATATGCCTCTGTGAACATAAAAGTGCAAAAATCAACATTCGCTTGTGGTTTTCCCTTTGTGTGTGTGTTTTTTTTTAATGACCAGTGGATCAGACATTAAGTTACTCGTTCTTGATCAAATTGATTCAACTTTAGTTTTACTTGTGTCACCTGTAGAGTAAGGTGATAAAAATCCAGAACAATTTGGCAAAGAATTCAAAACGGAGATATCTGCTTTTGCAAATGAACCCTTCATCTGTTTATCAAAAAATAAAGAAAATACTTACAGTTAATAAGTGGTGACAACTCGTATACAGCGCTACACCTTTCATTTACAAAGTTTACAAAGCGATGCTGAAACCAAAGCTTTGAAATATGCTTTGTCGTCATGCAGAATTGGGACTAGAACTGCATTAAGAAAGTTAGGAACAAGTTTGGACCGCGGATAAGAGTAAACATGGAGGGCCCTGTTTACATATACTCTTTCCGTCCATCTCCCATCAACAGCTAAACCTTACTAGACTCAAAAGGAGGAAAGCAATTAAAGGGCGGTTCAGAAAATGCCACCGTTGATTCCAATTTGTCAGCAACAACCAATAAAAGTGTCATTCCGGATGTCTCAGATGTGTCTGGGCTCCAGCTAACGACCAGCACTGGCAGTTTAGTAGCTTAGTATTTAAACAGACAGATTTTTTTTGTTGCTCTTTGGCAGCGGAAAAACACATTGACCGCCAGCGTCTTGACACATGCCAGTGTAATTGTGTTTGGGGCGTGTCTCCGCAGTCAGCCCCGGCCATAAACAGTGCAGAAATGATCAGCTAGCCTCTCCGGTTATGACCAGCGGCTGAAATGTATGTGCTGTGTTTACTTTCGCCATTAAAATCTCTGTTTCTTGTTGACTACTTGAATGAAATTGGGCGCACCATAAGAGTGGGATTGTGAAATGTACTACCATGGGCTGCAGATGGAAGGGTTATGAATCTTGTGGTAATAATACTCCCAGGTACAAGTCTAATAATCCAAGAGGTATCTGCAATATCGCACAGTTATGAATAGTGAGTCTCAAGCACACTTTGGGGATACGCTGACAGAGTTTCGAAACAGCGTTTTTCCTGCAAGATCTATTACCACAGCGATATGAAGCAATTAAATATGGAGTCAAGACAAATTGGTCAAAGAGCGTGTGACAGTCATAGTGCAAAAGTGGATCAAATCTTTTGAAGTCCCATTTGGAGGCTAATGATTTGCTTTGGTTAAATATCAAGCAAGAACAGGTTTAATGAAATTCCTTGGGTGGATGGAAAATGACTGTACTAATAAGGTAAATTGTTAGTTTTATAGTCCTTTTCTACCTCCACAGTGGGCACTCAAAGCACTTTTATATATCAAACACTCACCCGCACATCCATACATTACACAGAAACATGTAAGTCGGGTGTCCTGCTTAATTACTGTACAACAGTTCACTAGCAAGGACCACAACCTCATAGTATGCAAGATAATTTATTATGAGAATACATGTAGTAGTAGATGTAACGAAGGTGGATAACTTCAGCCTGTATCTGGGGCTTTCGTTGGCGGCGAGGGTCCGACGTTCCCGGGCCTATAACCCCGCGGTGTCTGAAAAAGATGGAACAAACTAGATGTGTTAGAGGGAGGGAGGGAGGTGCATTGAGACGAGAGGACGAGGTAAGAAGGCGGGATGCTTAAATGGGTGGAGACCGGAAGAGGCGGGTGTGAGGTGTGGTCCTGCTCCCGAACTTAAGATAACTGCCTTATCTTCATCTTTTTTTTTCAAACTATCTTGAATATATCTAACATCTAAAATATAAGTTGCAGGAAAGTTTGTTTTGGGGGGCCAACTTTCTTCCTTGGGCAAAACTGTCACTTATTAGTTATCTCATCTGTTTTTTTTTTTTTTATCCAGTGTACATAAGAGATGTTTTTTCTAATACAGTTTATACTGTTGATAGATGCTAAGAGACACTTATTTTATTTTATTTGATCAGTATTAGCTTTTTAAATGTAGTTTATTATCGTATTCCAGTATTATCACTCCTGTTTGCAAACCTTTTTTCTTCTGATGGCACATTTCCTTTTTGCACTCCCTTTGTGTGATCCTGTCCTAAGAGCTGTTGTAAGTTAATTTCTCTATTGTGAGATCAATAAAGAACTATCTTATCTCATCTTAAAACACCTTGGACCTAAATCAGTGGTTCCCAACCTGAGGGGCGGGAACTGCAGGGGGGGGACAGAGCTTTGTCTGGTCAGACCATAAGACCATAAGAGATATTGTTTGAGTAAATTACATAGAAAAAAATGACAAAACATGACTAAAGGTGGCCACACACTAGAGGATTTTTAATCTTTTGAGACTAAAGATCTGTGCAAAGACAACACACACTTAAGGACAGACATGAGGACACACATACACACACAGATCATGCCGTGAGAGAAAGTTTTTATTGAGCCATGCCTCCTAAGACTAAAAATCTGGCTAAAAATCCTGTAGTGTGTGTCCAGCTTAAGATAGCACTGCATGTGCAGAAAACACTCCAAATTATGTTTATTGGTTTGAAATAAATCCTATTTAGACACATTTTTTACATTTTAATGCATTCAGGAGGCCTGCGGGTTTGGACTGGGGCCTGGCCTGTTTCCAGTCTGAACAGGGGGGGCTTCTGGTAGAAAAGGTTGGGAACCACTGACCTAAATCATGGCTCAAAATAAAGCACCACCTTCTCCAAATCCCAATGTCATGTCATCATAACATCATATATCCCCTAGAAAATTTCAAAGGTATTTGCATGTATTTTAAAAATCATTTTTACATGAAGGATTTGATCACTGATGTGTCTAATATTAATCAAAATCATCTTGGCGGCCAGAGGTTCTGTGTTGGAGGAATGAAAAGTTGCCCCTGGGCCTGATGTCGCTTTCTCTGCCGCACATTTTTCTTTGAGAATAGACAAAGTTCTTTCAAGGTGTTAGCCCGGCAACAACTGAGCTTTCACCCTTCACATCCACACATCATTCCCGGACAACTTTTCCATCACGGTGCGGCGCTGTTCGAACAGGTTGTCCCTTTTCAGCGATCAAGCCAACACTGAGCCCGTGTTGTCCCACTTTTATGGCTGGCCTTAATCTCTGGCCTTAGCTGAGGCAGATTAATCCCGACAGTGCTGACATTATCTGCTGCTCTGCACGGTGACACAGGACACCGGAGTACCCCCCGCATCCTTGCCTCCATAAGCTCCAAACATCACCCCCCACCACTGCATTGAGAGAGATGCTATAGATCGACTTGGAGCGACCTGACTCTCACTACGTGCTGTAGTATTGACAACAGAGAATATATTTTCAGTCGTAAAATGAGATTTATGATTTCTTGAACAAGGTTAGCAACAGGGTGGATAGTGTTGGCATTGGCTGGTTCTTCAACATTTGCATGTGACTGTATCCTCACTGTCGCTATTACACATACAGCCCCATGAATGTGTCAAATTCATAATCAATGTGATATGTACTTCACGTTATTTATGTTTTCTCAGCCACTGCTCGATATGTTGACCTTATGAAATATGCAATGTTCAAAGTGCCTCACTGGCTGGTAAATATGTCATTAATAATGTATATCTATATTAGTTCAAAAAAGAAATATTAGTAAAGTACAAATCAATCATTGATGAGCAACTGTATAGGTTCTCTGAAGAAAACCAACATATTCAAACTGCAGAGGCGGAAGAAGTACTACTAATGTTCTTATAGTAAAAGTGCAGATACAGGACCAAGAATTAACTAGTAAGTCAAAGTAAAAGTCAAATCACATTACATTTCTACCAAAGTAAAAGTATCCACTGTAAAATGTACATAATAAGTATAAAGTTAAAGTATTTATGTGCAGGATTTTTTTTAATTAACTTGAATCAAAGGTCTAAATGGGTAAATCCACCAACTCTGGCCTAAATCAGGACTAAACCAGGATTAAACCAGGACTGAACCAGAACTAAACAAGGTCTAAATCAGGATTAAACCAGGACTAAACAAGGTCTAAATCAGGATTAAATCAGGATTAAACCAGGTCTAAATCAGGACTACACCACGTCTAAATCAGAACTAAACGAGTAAACCACTAAACCAAGACTAAACTTAACCAGTTTGAGAGGTCACTTTGAAAATAAAATACTTCCACTGCAGTTCAAAAATGTAGTAGAGTAGAAAGTACAGATACAGGCTGTAAAATGCAGTGAAGAAAAAGTAAAAAATACTCATCATCATGTTTTTACTGCACTTTTTACTTTGTTACTTTCCACCACTGACATTTTTAATAGTCAGATACACACTGCAACCAATGCTCTGACTGGCTTTTTAGTCATTGGTATTGGGATTCCTAATGCTTACATACTGTACTGTATATGTTGATAATATAAGAAAACAAGCATTAACCAACCACACATTGTTATCTCCCTGTCAAAGGTTGGACAGCTGAGATACATAGGGACTCGATGAGGTCCATATGGACCTGGCATGATTACTTCAGCAAAAGAATAAAGCTGGGCATACACTGGGTGGTTTTAGAGACAATTTTGAATGTGCCAAATTAGTCCTCAACTCACCCTGTAACTGCGACTGAATCACATACAAATATCACATTGTACACATTCACATTGTACGAGTGACTTGACCTAGAGCAGTGTGGGCTATGGATACAGCTTTGATCCATCTACAATCCTCCCAAACAACGCTTTAACACCCAAACTTCATTTAAAAGTTAAGGAGGGAAACTTCAGGAACAAATGTAAAGCAGCCTATAGCTAAAATTAGAACCATAATTTAAGCATGTTGTCTTCGCTCACCTCTGCGCGCTCTGTCCACCCTCTGTCTCTCGCCCTCCCCCGCCCCTGTGCAGCTGTATTTTACCATGGATGAGCTGCTTTCTCCCAGCTTCAGCAGCGCTACGGCAACACTCATCTTATCGTGGCTCGTAGCCTCCTGTACACAACAAAAACGCAGAGACGCACTTTGTCAAGCTGGAAATTGGCCAGACTTTAAATTTGTTGTGTGATGAAAATTTGTGGCAAATTGTGGCAAAAATAGCAGTGTATGCCCAGGTTGAAGGAGTGCCTTGGGGTACATAATATGCAATAATTTAAATATAAATCGTAAAAATGATGCGGCATAATAATCCAGTCATCCAAAGCACAAGTCTGGGAAATCTCGCTAACTAAAATGAGATGAAAATGCTTAAATAAATTAAATAAAGTTATGTAGTTATCAGTTTGAGACAGTATGGCCAACAATACGGCCAAAGACAATGACTGTCAGTGTCTCTCTCACTAACATTTTCCATTAATTATGCCTGGATTTTATAAGCCAGAGGATGTTTGATGTACCGTGACAGATTATCATAATAATGATGGAGAGTGGACTCTGGCCAAGAGCAAAACATATTTTATCACAAGATTGGTGCCGCTCCTATTCCATGGAATAATGGACTTCCATACTTCATATATATTTAAAGCTGAAGTCAGCGGAAAAGGAAAACTATAACTGACTTTACACATAATACAGTCCACATATGAGAATAATCTTTATTTTACGTCGGTAAGACATCTTGAATAGTTTTTTCCCCCCTTTATTTACGTAACAACACCAAGTGACAAAGAAACAGATTTTGAACACCTTTTAGTACTTATTTATCTTATTTAGTGTGCATAAGAGATGCTTGTATAGTTTATTTAGAGAGAGATGCTAAGAGACATTACTATATTTTCTATCATTATTATTATTATTACCTGTTTAACAAACTTATCTTCTTCTTTGATGGCACATTTCCTGACTTTTTGCACCCCCCCTGTGTGATCCTACCTTAAGAGCCGTTGTAACAAGTGAATTTCTCCATTGTGCGATCAATAAGGTATTATCTTATCGTTTATCCCCTTATATAAATGCCAATTATAGAAAAAAAAAACAATTGTCCCAAAAAGTACATTATAACAGAGATATAAAAGTGACATGTCTCTAGCATTAGTTAACCTATAATAGCTTGTTTTGAAAAGACAATCTAAAACAGATAGAGTATATGAAGCTCAATCCCACATTAATTTCTGTTTGCGAATCTTTGGGATCCATTCAAAGCACCGTTCAAAAGACTAGACATTTTTAATATTGATTTTTTTTTCAGACGCCAGCCAGAAAAATCATTATCTGAGAACTTGTTAACAGGCTCAGCTGTTCATTCAAATTATCCCGACTTATGGTGGGAGTGGTTTTTACTCTTGTGTATGTGGATACAATTTTGCGCCAGAATGAATGAAAACTGCAACTGTCATTTTCAGTGAAAAAAATCAAATAAAACCAGCGGTCTGCTCTACTGTTGTGCTGATTCTTAAATTCATTCAGGTTAAATCTCTGTAAAATTGATAGAGACTAATGTCTGCCTCATTTGCGGCACCTTAGAGCCGTTCAAATGAGCCGATTCAGTCATGAACGTCACATCACTAGACGTTAGTGCTAAGTAAACACATGCAGATGGAGAAAAGGGAGGAACACAGCACTTCTGTGGCATTTTAAACTGAGCTGGAGCTTCTGAAACAGGTGGGACACTGTCAGAGCAGTAGTGAAACTTTCTTTGTTCAGCTGATGTGCTGGTAAAGGTTCAACCACATGGTATTGCAAAGCAAATGTGGGCGCACAAGGGGTCCTGTTACTACAAATGTATATTCAATAGTCCAATTTTGAGATAAAACCTGGATCAAGAACTCCACCCAGTATAACGAGGAACACTAAAAGATTTGTTGAACTGTGAGGGACGACAGACTAAAGGTAAGTTAATATAATAAAATCACATTTATTTTATTTCATTCAAAAATACAAATTTACATTCACATCACACCAACCATTTACAAAATTCACACTAGCACTCACTCAAAATCAAACACAGAAAGGAAAATGAATAATATTAAAAAAACAAACAAAAACATTGCAGTATTCAGTCCCTTTTTATTGGGACAAAGGCCAAACAGGAGTCCATGTCTAGTTAACCACAGACTAATACAGACAGACATCCCAGTCTGTCGTCGACTAGAACCGGATCACACGAGAGAGCGTCCAAAACGATCATCACAGACCATCAAGGAAGGGAAAGGGGTGACTCGACCCAGTCCTATGTAGTAATGTAGTGAAGCAGAGTCACGGTTTACTTACCTATGTAGCACTCAGGCAGACACAAGCTCTGTGACGGCAGCCCAAGACGCCAGACGCTGCATGCGCTCCTCAGCTGCCAACAGAGACAGCCAATGACCGGTTATGAATGAAAACATGAGGAGTGCCTACCGGAGACTGAGACTGACAAACATAGGCGATGTGTGCAGAAAACGCGGATCAGACCAAAGGGATGAGAGCCAAAGTCCGACACGTGTATGACGAGCTGAGAGTCGTGAACGGAGAGTTTTGAGCTTTGCAATGGAGTTTTAGCAACACTCTCCTCTGTGGCCTCAGTCCAGCACCTCAGAGTGCCACGCACACAGATAATCAGAAGTGAAAAGGTGAGAGAGGAAGATCTCCTAATGAAGACTCTGGTGCGACATGATTGGCAAACCAGCAGGGCAGGGCCTACCACTACACAAACATGGCAAGTTTAAGCACTTTCTCTATATAATATTATACTTATATTTAAAAGTGTCATGTCACAACAGTGGAGAGTTGTGGACTGTGGCATGTGCACAGTGCACTTTCCCCCCAAACCCCATTGCTCTCAAAACGCTCATTTGCTTATGACATGGAGAAAACAAAAACGTCATACAGACTGTTTATAACGTGTCCAGATGGGCTGGGGACCCAATTGTCATGCAGGATAGAGGAGATGGTGATGCGGCCGCAGCTTCCCGAGTGATGTGGTAGCAGCGCCCCGGTCCCCGACTGAGTGAGCCCCTATTGTGTAGAAGTAGGCATCTGGAGAGCAGGCAGAGGAGGAAAATCCTTGTGATCCAGGACATTGAATTTCTTTTTAACCACTCGGTCAACAGTGTGATGGGAGCCAGGCACACAGTGGCTCAACACCCTGCAGGTATTACGGGACAACAGTTGACCACGGCTCTGCCTTGCATGGAGTAGACCAAATCAGACCTTAATATTACATATTTTTAAATATTACATTTTTCCCCTTTTCAAGAATTGCAGGCACCTTTACAGTGTCTCAGCTTGACTCAATGAATAAATACTCCTGAAAAGGGTTTTGCAGCTCAATAGTGCATTATGTAACACTGGAGCCATGAGGTTACAGATTTCATCTGAAGTCTGTGCATCAATTCTATTGAAAGATAATGAAAATGACTTTTGAATTATAAAAAAACTTTAACTTACTGCCTTGTGTGTACAGCAAAGCTTGCAGATCAGACACAAATACATTCATCAGGAACAGACCAATTGATTATCTTTGTACAAATCTTCTTCAATCCAGTCTCGTGTTAGCACTGTTTCATTTTCATCATGATCCCGTGTATGTGTGCACTCCAAAGACATGTCTTTGTCTTGGTCATGGTCACATTATGGCTATAGCTTTCCTTTTGTTTGTGGAGAAGTCACGCTGAAGGGTTATGACTGGGGTGGGAGTATTAGCTCTTTTACTGTATGTCATTCTTTTGAGCCATAAGGATTAGACCTTACAGCATCCTTCAGTAGCAGCAGGTCCTGGTAATGAATCTTCCCCAGGAGCCTCCATCTCCACAGCACTATCAGAAAAGACCATCAGAAACACACCGAAGGACTCCCGGCCAAAACCATCACTGTCACTGCACCAGAGATATGGACTGCAGTGCATCACCAAACCTGTCCTTTGTGTACGCTATGTACACAAGTAGAGGTCGTGACCCACAAGTCGCACCCACCACAGGGGGAGGGGGTGACCCTCCTTCCTTTCCATCAAGGGATTACAGTGGTGTTTGTGCTGGTTTAAAATGTGATCGTATCTGGGATTACTAAGGATGATAAAGCTGTTTGTTTCCAGCACACAATCTTAAAATCATCCATCTTTTGGACGGTGCCACTATAGAGCTTGGCAATTTGTTGACAAAACCACTAAAATGGGAATCCTGGATAATTTTATAATAATAACACAAATGGCAATTTTAGCATATAAAACATCAGAGTTATAGCTCACATGAAAGCATTTGGACAATGTGCTGCTAGACTTGGCTGCTAATGCACTTGTCCCATTGCTCTTCTCTGTATTTTATTTTATTTTATTCATGTTTATCAACATTTTTTTCTAGTGCCCCATAAAAAGGCAGATTTCCATTGGTAACCCATGGTAATTCCTGCCCGGTGTGTATATCTAAGACTGTGTATATCTAAGACTGTGTATATCTAAGGCTGATATTCCTTAAAGTATATGAAAGAATAAGTTGTATTGTTCCATGTAATGAGCGCTGAAATAGATTTTCTTCACACATTTTAGCAGGAAAAATGAAAGCTACTATAGACATAGATATAGAATCTGCTAGATCCAAACCATAATACATAAAGACTGCATCTTAGAACCCAATCAATTTGCAAATTTAGTGCATGCATGTGTACAGACGATTAGCTGTGATTGCCGGTCAAAATTCAACATGGACTACTGGAATAAACACTCTCTTTAGGGGTGTAACAATGCATCGTGCCTCATTGTCACTTACCGCTAAAGTGAAGGCTGCAGACGCTCAGAGGTTACATTTCAGAATCCAAAAACACATGGAATCAGCATGGGTTTGTTTAGGGTTCTCTAAAGATGATCCCGCAGTTTGTCAAAACCCAGCTACAGATCCAGTGCAGTGCCATAGTTTCAGTGGTCATAGTTTATTTACAGAGAGATGCTAAGAGACTATCTTTATTCTTATTTTATTCTTATTACTATTATTACTATTACCTGTTGTTTTGCTTCTCTGATGACACTTTTCCTGACTTTGTGCACCCCCCTGTGTGATCCTGTCCTAAGAGCTGTCTCCATTGTGAGATCAATAAAAACCATCTTATCTTATCTTATCTTAATTTGGTTTCTTCACATGTGCCTTGTCCATTGTGCAATGTCCATATAATGCGCTGCTCTCTGCACAGTCTGAACCTAAACCACTTAACAAGCACATGGGGCACTAAAACTTTTGTTTTCTATTATGTAGAAAACAAAAGTATTATGTATTAAGTATTGCGAGCACAGGGGCATAATTTATCATAAAGAGGCATTGGAAAATTGGAAAGCATTAACGATTGTAGCAGTATGGACTTTTATTTTTGCAACTCGTATCCGCCTATAAAAGGGCTGCCCTGCCTCTCATGGGTCCCTCACTTCACCTGTCTCCGACGTCACGCGTCACACACCGGGAGGACCCGGGCCGTCATGGTTGCAGTTAGTCCAAAATGCAGCCGCAAGACTTTTGACTAGCACCAACAGGAGGGCCCACATCACCCCTGTGTTAAAATCTCTTCACTGGCTCCCTGTTGTACTTCCTGTTCAATTTAAAATCCTGGTGCTAACCTTTCGAGCCCTACATGGTCAGGCTCCGTCTTACATTGTAGACCTCATTAACCTCTAAAGCCCTAACGTCCCCATTTTTGGGG